>CAHIKZ030005079.1:1135000-1187500 GCA_903632075.3 Acanthosepion pharaonis | reverse complement strand
AAGTGAATGCAATGACGCCAACTGAAATTCAAACTCTGTTCCCAGATTTTTCCGTTTTGAGTCCTCAACCTTTACACGATCATAATGAAGAGAAACGCTTCCTGAAAAATATGAATTATTCCCAGAAAATATTTTGATTGATTGTATTTTTCATTGGAATTATTGGAAAGGAAAAAAAAAAAAAGACAGAAAATTTTATCTAATTACTCATTATACTCTTGTAACTATTTCAACCTAGCGATATTTTTAGCGTCAAAACACCTCATTATTTTTAAAGGTTTAACTTGATTTTTAAAATGCCGTGTTTTTTAGGTTTTTTTTTTTTTTTTTTTTTTTTTTTACTTTTTTAGTTTAATGAGGACCGCCCACTTTGGTCATATGATACAGCCGGTGTGAATGTTTATTGAAAATATAGAATGAAAATTTAAAACATAGATGCGCAGTTAGTTTGGTATTGGAGTGAAGGGCTCAAATTCTAAAAGTGTTCACCTAGCACTGATGTTCCTTCGGAAGGCATGAGACCATCTTCCTCTGCAAGAGTTGATTGGATTCTCCTTTGAAGGGTATTCAGTCCAAGCAAAGGAAAACTTTAAATTCAAACTATCCTTAGACACACCCACTCCTGCAACACACGAGTCCCGTATCCCATGTAACTCGTAGGGGCATCACATGTACTACAGCCGTAGTAGCAATGCTGCGTCTTGGGCAAGAAAGCCTGAGACCCCAAAGATAGTTTTGAATGTTTCCTTCTCCTAGATTAGTCACCAGCCAAATCTCTAGGACCCAGTCTGTCCTGCTATTTACACATAACTGGGAGTAGAAGAGATGGATTAATAATATCTCTCCCGTAAGTGAATGTAATGGACTCGACTGAAATTCGAACTCGGCTCTCCGATTCCTCAATCGCTACCATTGCTGCACTGTGCCTTCCAGTAAATGTATTGGCTCTGCTACACTGTTTGTGATAACATTTTTGTCATGGAATTCTTCATCAAGAACGTGTCATCTTTTAGCGCAGTATTTACAAAAATGCCCTCGTCATGCCATAATTCTGTTGTTTTTTTTTCCAGATTTTCAAGACTCTTTCAGCAGTTCTAAATATGCATATTGATTGTCAGTCAGTCCTTTTATGAAGAATTTATTGTAAACAAAATTTCATGATCAAAGAAACACAAAAACACGCTCTAGAAGAGCGGTTCTAAAACTCTTTTTGTCCAATGCACCATTTTCACCATAAGTCAGAATATCATTCCCATCTTTTTCAAGATGGTCCAACTCAAAAGGTGTGTTGTGGATGGGATAATTATGTGGTAATAATTGTTGAGAATAGGTTGCGTGTCAATTAACTATTTCCACTAACATCAAAATAAAATACAAAATTCAACTAAATTGTTTTATAACGTAACAATAAATTTATTTAGGTTGACGTACAGCATGCAACGAAAAGGTAGGACAGAGTCGTGTCCCTTTAACTTGGAAATATTTGTACCAGAGTTCATATTAAAAACAATACATATTATATTAGAAACTGATAAAACATTTATATACAATTCAAAACGATATACAAGCAGAATATTAGGTATATGTTATGTTGGCAAATGTGTATGATGTTTTAGGTTTCAGAATGTCTTTCTTGTAAGCGTTCGTTAATGCTGATATCAAAGTTGTTATTATTAATTGTCTTTTTAAACAGAGAGTTCTTAAGAAGTAATTTACCTTTCACTGTAATATTTTTAAGGTCGTTCGCACATAAATGTTTACTTAATAGATAGTAAATGTAATTTACTTTAGATAAGCAATATCTGAGAAATAATGTCCACAGAGTTGGTTGAGTTGAATTGTGAGTGAGTCAGCGTTGATGTGTTTTTTTTTTTTTGGCGGAAAAGTCTGGTTTCGAACGACGTGGAGTAAGTTAGAAAATTCTCTGTGGTGCTGTCACTAACTGACTTTGGTCAATCGGTTTTTCCTTGATATAAGTTTTCGAAAGTCCAAAGTTGGCTCAAAAGGTTTCGGCGCAATTTCGATTTCTGCGCGTGAAACTTTTAGATCGTTGTCGTTATCCAATGAAATTTCTTTATTCGCCTAATGCAGTTTTAATTGGTCGAAGTTTAATGTACATAGGCGTAAGATATAGACCGTTCTGTTACTAGGGGTTGCAGGTAGGAAATGGACGAGTCTATAGGTGCATTCCAATTTATATGCACATATTATTTAAAATCTTTCTTCTCTTCTATATTAGTACATATAAATTTAGATGGTTTATTTTTTTATAGAGGCGTTTTACACATTTAATTGCAACAGAAAATGTTGGCAGCATTATTTAGATCATTCGGACAAAGTTTCGGCCGTTGTACGCTCCGGCCTTCTTCAGGTGATCGGAATTTCGAACCGAGCCCTTTATTTCGTCCACTGCGGTAGATTGTTCTAGTTCCACGTGCTATGCCTCTTCCGGGTGTCCTTGAATGAAAGGGAAATAGCTATTTAACTTAAGAAAAAAATCAAACAAAATATCTTGAATTAGTCTAGACCAGCCCGGACCGGAGCCAAGGGTCAAGGGTCTCCGCGCCACCCCGAAACTATGATAAGGAAAAATAATTTATTCATGTTATAGAAAATAATTTTTATATAATCTCTAAAATATAAACTTTATTGTTTTGTTGGATTGTTACTAACATAAAAAAGTAAACAATTTTAAATTAAGTTTTTTTAAAGCGAAGACAATGGCGATCCTTATTTTTTTTTAAATAATTTAAATAGAATACAGTTAAATTCGTCAAGCAAATATTCAGCAGGACTATTGTTGCCCGTAACTCATGCCTGACTCTCATAATTTTTATTTAAACAAAGTTCTTTTTTTATTTTTAAAAACAAATATAACTAAAATTTGGGCGAGTGGGTCATCGTTATTTTCCACACTTACTTCAACTGTTACATGCACTCACAAAAAAAATTGCACACTGCTGCTCAATTGTTACACACAATTTGGGTCCATAACGCACAAAAAAAGAGAATGTCTAATATCGAGAATATTTAGCATCGAAAAGCATGAGAAAAATTAATTCCTTTTAATAATGTCAAAATATCCACACTTTGCCTGATGAAGGTCGTGTGATCGGAAACCCGTGCAGCAAAATTATGGAAAACATAAAGCATATATGTTTTAAAAAAAATCCACATTATAAACAAAAATGTCTGCGGTTTCTCTCTTTTTTTATATATATATATATATATATATATATATATATATATATATATATATACATATATATATATATATATATATATATATATATATATATATATATATATAAATATGTGTTTGTGTGTGTGTGTGTGTGTGTGTGTGTGTGTGGCGTATTGTATATAAAAGACAACTTGAAGTTTAACTTCAATAAGCAAAAAGTGCAATAGAATTGTTTTTATTTGTATTTAAAATAAACGTATTTATAAATATAAGGCGAAAATTGTGAAATTTGTATGTAAAACAGGCGCACAAATATTATTTATTTCAGGATATCAATATATTATCTAAATATAAATAAGTACTTATATATAAATAACATGGTACATCTGCACATGTAAAGTAGTATAGATATGCATATAGATGAATACGGATGCAAATGAATAAACACACCAGTATAAAGTTAATTTATAACCACAATTATAGAAAATACACACACACATACGCAAACACACACACACACACACACGCACACACACACACACACACACACATATATATATATATATATATATATATATGTGCGAGCGCGTGTGCGTATGTGTGTGTTTTCTTCGGCAACATGGGCAACTTAACTTTAAATACTTTCTATTACAATTTTGTTTCATATTTGTATATCTGTATATAAATGTTGTATCACACCCTTGACATAAAGTTCTTTTGTCACTTTACACCATTCAGTTTCAATCTTAGTTCAGTCAAGCGGCTGTACTACAGCCAGAACTGGTGACTGCAATATTGCCTTACCAATCCTTATATTGCTAAGAGTGGGTTTGTAGAAATAAATGAAGATCGTCAAAATGTCACAGAGAATAAGTTAACCTAAAATTCGCCGGCAAGACAGAAATATCGAAGCGCTTTTTCCAGACATGTGGGGTTCTTTCTAGAAAGGACAAAGACCAATTGACCTTCTAACTATAACAAAAGAGGTAAAAAGAAGAATTCCAATATCCAGTCTAAAGTTAACGCCACTTCAAGTAATGAATGAAAGCAAGATTACAAGTCAAGAGCCAGTTTATATAATAATAATAATAATAACTCGATGTCGGTTTTATCTCGTATCCAAGAATTTAATTTTTTTCTTGGCTGATCGCTTTCTTTATAAGCTTCCAGTCGTCATTTCCCGCTTGGCTTTGCAGGAGTTAGTTGATTAGTTGGTTAATTTTGTTTAGGGGCATATCAACATCTCTATGGGTTATTTAATGCCGAAATCTAAATATTTTGTTTGGTTTGGTTGGTTGTCTTTGTTTAGGGGCATATCAACACCTCAACACCGAAATCAAAATATTTTGTTTGGTTATTTAACACCTCTATGGAAATGCCGAAATATTTTTGTTTTGTTTGGTTGGTTGACTTTGTTTAGCGACATATCAACACCACTATGGGTTATTTAATGCCGAAATCTAAATATTTTGTTTGGTTTTGTTGGTTTCTTTGTTTAGCGGCAAATCAACACCTCAATGGGTTATTTAATGCCAGAATCTAAATATTTTGATTGGTTTTGTTGGTTGTCTTTGTTTAGTGGCAAATCAACAACACTATGGGTTATTTTATGCCGAAATCTAAATATGTTTATTGGTTTGGTCGGTTGTCTTTGTTTAGCGGCATATCAACACCTCTATGGGTTATTTAATGCCAGAATCTAAATATTTTGATTGATTTGGTTGGTTGTCTTTGTTTAGCGGCATATCAACACTTCTATGGGTTATTTAATGCCGAAATCTAAATATGTTGATTGGTTTGGTTTCCTATAAATATGTATCGTTGATCATCTTATTATAAAAATGTACTGTTGTTTTTTGTTTGGTGGTTCATTATTTGAGTCCTAATTGGTGCTACCATCCCGGATCAGGGAGGACCTGGAAGCAACAATAATTAAGAAGTGGTTTCATGAACTTCCTCTGTTGTACATATATAATTAAACATGCAGAATCCAGTTATGAAACTGTAACGGACTGCCGCTGACTCTGTTATAATTTTGAGTGGCGCCTTCTGTAGCATGTCCGACATGCGTAGCCCTTTTCAATAAATTATAATATCAATTTTCAATCAATTATAATATGGAAACTATACTGAAATGATCAAAACGAATACAACGCAACCACAGGTTGTCACTAAGCAAAGAAAAACATTAAAAAAAATAAAGAGAGTAAGTAAAAGAACATCGATTATAGGATGATCAAACAAAAATAGACTGCAGAATTTCTGGGCGTTATCATTACTTACACAGTTTACATTAGAGCTGAACAGGTTAAGATTATAGCGATCGGGAAAACACCCTCTTGGGAGTCTGTTCTTCAAAGTAGGAAGAAGCTGCTCAAGTGAAACTTACTTTTCACCGATGGATTACGGAGAAAATGGGGATGGTTTGCTACAATATAAGTGGCCTAGCGGGTCCTAGCCGCGAAGATTAGAACTGATAGAGCTAAGCATTGTAGTTCGTTTCAGCACTTTTAATGGAAGTGTCGATAGACACTTGCGACGTTTCGTATGTGAGATAGAGTTTGTAGGATGGAAAATAATTCATCACCTTCAAGGACGCGGAGACGCTTTTGGACTCTATCGAAACTGGAAAATGAAGACTGGGCAGCTCCTGTCCATATATGGCAGTAGTAGTCCAAGCAGTATAATTGGGAAAAGTTTCAAAGAAGGAATCTGTGTTCCTCATGGACATTCACTTGCGAAACAAACACAACATTCGACTATTCTCAGCAGACTTTTAACCAAAAATGCCAGCCTGTATTTTTTTGCATCAGATTCTTACATTTTGCATCAAATTTTTACACGTGATAAAAAAACATAAAAAATGAAAAGGCTAGGCAAAAGAACATCGATTATAGGCTAATCAAACAAAAGTAAATTGAAGAATTTAGTGGGGGGGTTATCATTTACTTGCACAGTTTACACGCGGACTGTTGTACCTATCATTTTTGTTGTTATCACGAAGTTTCGACCTTTGTGCCTTCCGGCCTTCATCAGGAGTATATCAATCTGGATAAACTAAAAGGGAATTCAGAACAAAGCCCTTTATTTAATCTACTTAGGTAGACTGTTCTCGTTCTATTAATCATGTCTAGGGATATAGTTTAATTTTTATTTTTATTTGGAACAGTTCAGTTATTGCTCACCTGTTTCCACTGATTGCAAGTACACACTGCCCGACTCAGGGGATTGAACTCACATGTCGGCAAATTCACTTGCAGAACAATGTCCTCGTGGATTAGAGTTTGTGAATTTGGTGATTTAAATCCATGAGTCGGGCAGTCTGTACTTGCAATCATGTGAAACAGGTGAGCAATAACTGAACTGTTCCAAATAAAAATAAGAATTAGACTATATCACTTGACATAAGTGACACGAAAGCCAAACTAGTTACATTCCATCATCATCGATCAAGCATTGAACTATCCCACCAATCACGATGAAGGAATGTTCCCTAAGGGTGATACCATGCCTTACCCGCCCATTGGCCCTATGTATATCTATATTTCTTTACATGTGAAGATGTACCGTGTTATTTCATAATTTTTTCCTTTACATTTATAAATATGTTTAATTTAAATACAAATTATAAAAAAATAAAACAAAAAATATTCCTCGGTCTGCCAAAAACAAAATTTCAATCCCTGTTTATTTTAAGTACAAAATTTAAAAAAAAAAATCTATGTATAAAATATGGACTGCTCCATCATTACGATAACGCAATATACGAGGGTCATTCAATAAATAAGGTGAATTTTTCGGTATAAGGACTTCTAATACAGATAGAAGCTTGCTTTTTTTTTAATTTTTCAACGTAGTCTCCCAGCACTGTCACACATTTTCCCATCTGTGCACAAGCTTCCGTATTCCCTCAGCGTAAAAATCTTTGGACTGATGTCTCAGCTAGTCGCTCACAACACTTTTGACTTCATCGTCACTTTTAAACTTCGTGCCTCTCGTGAACGCTTTCAAGGGAACAAACAGGTGAAAGTCTGAAGGGGCAAGGTCTGGGTTGTAAGGGGGATGAGGGAGCAGTTCCCAGCCCAGCTTGTTGATGGTCTGCACCGTTTGGGCTGCTGTATGAGGCCTTGCGTTGTCATGATGCAAGATGACTCCTTCTGACTGATGACCCCTGCGTTTGTTCTTTATGTCTTTCTTGATCTGCCTCAGCAGTTCACAGTAGTTCTTCTGTCAGACTGAATGAGGTCATTGACTGATTCGATCACCTCAGGAGACCTCACTTCTGTAGGCCTCCCATGCCTGTCTTCATCCTCAACACTTCTCCGTCTCTCTTTAAACAATTTAGCCCACTTGTAGACATTTTTTTGCTGAGACATGTGGCACCATACACAGTTGACATTCTCCTATGAATTTCAACTGGTTTGCACCCTTCAGCAACCAAAAACTTGATAACTGACCGCTGTTCAATCCTGGAGCTTCTTGGTCGGCCATCTTTGTTAATCGCCAAAACTCTCAAAGTTTTTTTTTAATATGCAAAATAAATTAAATCCATGTGAAAAAAGAAGTAAAACAAAAAAAAAATTTTAAAAAGTAAGCTTCTATCTGTATTAGAAGTCCTTATACCGAAAAATTCACCTTATTTATTAAATGACCCTCGTATTTAAAAAATATTAAATTATATAACGGTCATAAGATTGCGTTGTGAATGAAACCCCGAGTCATGCTACAGATGAGGAAAAAAAAGTATATTTATTAATATATAACAAATAGACATCGAGCATACAACCCAGACTTCAAATGGGGCTCGTATAAGTACCTGACTTCTCGTGCCATTTTCTAGCTTTACAAGAGCCAGGTTAGACCCAAAATGGTGTACTGCTGCCATACATAGCCAGGAGCTACATAGTCTTCATTTTCCAGTCTCGATAGAGTCCAAAAGCGTTGTGATGAAGAACATATTTCACCAGATAAAAAAATATCATCTCTGGATGAAATCCTGGTTTTGAAGTCAGCATTTATTTTTCAGTTTGTAACGACCACTCTCTTTTTTCCTTTTTTTGTTGACATTAAAACCCATTTTTTTAATCACATGTAAGAATTTGATGCCAAAGAAATACATATGACGTTTGTTAGGCTGCTGACGATGATTGAATATTGTATTTGTTTCGCAATTGAATGTTGGAATTTTTTCCCAATTAACCTGTTTGGACTACTGCTGCAATATATGGACAGGGGATGCCCAGTCTTCCCTTTTCAGTCTCGATAGAGTCCAAAAGTGTCTGCGCGTCTTTGAGGGTTATGAATTATTTTACATCCTACAACCTCTAACTCGCAGACGGAACCTTCCCATTAAAAGTGTTGAAATGAACTACACTCCTTATCTCCTCTAGTTCTAACCTTCACGGCTAAGACCTGCCACGCCCATTTTAACGAACCACCATTCGTATTCACTATACTAACAGTATAATCCGTTTTTGAGCGGATCTTTCATTACCAGTAATTTTTGCCGTTCAATTCGAGCAGTTTAAGTTTAAAGTCAGCCCACCCGAAAATCAATATTATTAACAACAATTGTATGCAACTGAGGCACATCCCGATTGGGGGGGGGTTGACAATTTGAATGTGGGGTGCCCTGAAAAGGGAATTGTATAATAATAAATAATATTATTGTAATAATTTAAATTATTTCCTTTTATTAAATTTTTTTATGAAAGATATATATCCAAGAACTAAAATAGTAAAACTAAATAGTAAAACGTTCCTGAGAGTTATAATGAAGAGGAAGTAGTGGAGAGCCATTGTTGGACTCAAAACCAGCACTGAAGAATTATCTATCAAACAAAAAAATCAGATGAAAACTGTGCAAATGCATAAGCAACATCCAGTCACACACACATACATGGACACACATACATACGCACACATACATGGATACACATACATGCACACACATACATACACACACATACATACATACACTCACACACATTTTGAGAATTTTAGATATAATTAGTTATATAAATTTAACTGTGTAACAATAAAAAATATCATTGTAATATTTTAAACTATTTACTTTTATTAAATTTTTATGATAGATATATATCCAAGAACAGATAGTAAATAGTAAAACGTTGCTGAGAGTTATAATGAAGAGGAAGTAGTGGAGAGCCATTGTCACCAAGAATTTGGACTCAAAACCGGCACTTAAAAATTATCTATCAAATAAAAAAATTCATCAAAATCGGATGAAAACTGTGGAAATGCATAAAGAACATCCGAACACACACACACACACACATACACACACACACACACACACACACACGGACACACACGCACACACACACACACACACACACACACACATACACGCACACACACACATACACACACACACACATACACGCACACACACACACACACGCACACACACACACACACACACACACACACACATACACGCACACACACACATACACACACACACACACACACACACACACACACATGCACACACACACACACACACACATTTACGCACACGCACACACACACACACACACACACACACGCACACACACACACACACACACACACATGCACACACACACACACACACACACACACACACACACACACGTACACACACAAACGCACACGCACACACACACACACACACATACACACACACACACAACACGCACACACACACATAACACACACACACACATACACGCACACACACAACACACACACACACACACACACACACACGCACACATACACGCACACACACACACATACACGCACACGCACACATACACGCACACACACACACACATACACGCACACACACACACACGCACACGCACACATAACCGCACACACACATACACGCACACGCACACATAACCGCACACACACATACACGCACACGCACACACACACACACACATACATACATACAAACACACGTTTTGAGAATTATAGATATAGATGTATTTAATGTATATATAGATATATTTAACAACAAAATCAAGTACAAACAAGAAATGCTTACCTATAAAGTTAAATATAAACTACCAATCCCGAATCAAGTAAATGCTAACAAACTTCTTTATCACTAATTCCTTGGAAAGTGCTCGAACGAACTCTATTCCATGGTTCTGTCAGGTGTACCCTTCACGGCTTGGATTGGCCAGGTCACTTACACTGTAGCAAACCAACTGCATTCTCTGTGTAATCCATCGGTATGTACAAGGTAACCAAACAAGTTCTGTCCGTTTTTAAAGAAAAAAAAGAAAACGCTTCACAGTATGTGTAACTTATATTTAGTCTTCGAAGTAATCGCCATCGGCATCCAGCACCTTCTGCCAACGTGTCTCCAGCTGTTCAATGCCCTTGCGGTAGAACTCGGGGAGTTTTGACGCAAAGAAGTCCGTGAGGGCTTTGCGCAAGTCTGCTTCATTGGTGAAGGATTTCCCACGAAGATGATTATCCAGGGAGTGGAAGAGGTGGTAATCGGATAGCACAAGGTCAGGTGAATAAGGTGGATGGCACAAAGTCTCCCACCCAAGTTGCTGTATGGTGTCCATGACCACTCGTGCGATATGCGGCCTGGCGTTGTCATGGAGGAAAAGCACACCTTTGCGATTCACCAGTGCTGGCTCCTTCTGGCGCAATGCCTGTTGCACACGTTTCAATTACTGCGAGTATAGGTCTACAGTGACCGTTTGGCCCGTTGGTATCAGTTGATAATGAATCACTTGACGACCTGTCCACCAGACACAAAGCATAATCTTGCCTGGGTGCATAGGCGGTCTTGCAGTGTGAGGGACAGCATCCTGAGGAGACAACCAATGTCTGGAACGCTTGGGAGTTTCGTACAGAACCCACTTTTCATCACTGGTAAGCACTCGATTGAATAAGGATGCAGTACGGTGGCGAGAAAGCAGCGATACGCAGGCTGCCACTTGTTGTCCCTTGTGGACCTCCAATAGCGTTTGCGGAACCCACTTGCTCAGTTTGTACGTCTTACCTAGGCGGTGCAGGTGAAGTCTGACTGTTTCATCGAAAACGTTGAACTGTCTTGCAAGTTCACCACACGTTAGACTACTGTCCTCTTCAATGGCCGCCTTCAGGACTCCGTCTTTCAAGACCTGTGGTCGTCCACTGCGAGGCTCATCATGGAGAGACAAATCTCCCGACTTGAATTTTCGAAACCAACGCCTTGCAGTACGTTCATCCACAGCACTATCCCCAAACGCTTGACATATGCGGCGACTTGATGCAGCTGCTGATAAGCTCACTTTGAAGTCGTAAAGCAAACAGCCCCGAACAAGATCTCTAGACACTTCCATCCTTCTTACAGCTGTCCGGCTTATAACTGATGGCCGGGCACGGTGCTCGTGTTTTTTTATAACGTCTGATGTTCCTACTCCCGGCTGTCCGAATTTGAAAACAATTGCTACACGCATTTCGTATATATTTCAACTTCATTCAATGACTAATTAAAAAACGGACAGAACTTTTTTGGTTACTTTGTAGAAAACTTCACTCGAGTAACTTCTAGTGAACAGCTGCTTTGAGGTACCTACTTCCAGGGAGGTGTTTTTCCCGCTCACTACAATCTTAACTTTAATCTTAATTCTAGTCTAGAGTTAACCGTTATCTTCTCCATATATACTCATAATCTCTGCTTGTTATCTTGTAACTCTCTACATCGATTGGCTCCTAGGCCTGTACAGTGTGAATTTTCCTTTAAAAAAAAAAGAAACTGATATTTTTAAAGTCGGCAGCTTGTTTCATTTGCGTTCGACTGTATTATTGGTTATGCTGTGTCACGTGTCACTTGAGATTAGAGTTATGGCAGCCATTAGAGCGGATTCTGTTTCTAACACACATTAACATAAATGTAGCATGAATGACAAACAGATCTGTTTGAGTGTCTGTCATGAACCACACGAGATGAGACAAGCTTCAGTTGTTAGTAGAAAATTAAATGAGACAGATACAAGCTTACTTATCTCTTTACACGCCACTTCGATATGATGTAATGGTTGATATGCTTATCACGCGAGATCAAATAATCAAATAAGTTCGATCCTCAGCTAGTATTACTCACTTGCGGCCTTGTGACACATCTAAGTTACGCTTCTTTTTCTTTCTGTTTTTAATCATTTCAAATCGACAAAGGTGGGAATGCCACTAGTACGCAGGGGGTTACATGGAGTGAAAATGAGAGAAAAGATTGAGTATAGGGAGGATTGAGGAAAGGACAAAAAATGAAGGGAATCCGGAAGATAGAAGATGGCGACTGACGTTACATTTAAATTTTGTTAATCATTTCACCCCAGGCAAGGCGGGAATGCCACTAGTACGCAGGGGATTACAGGGAGTGAAAGTGAGAGAAAAGACTGAGTATAGGGAGGATTGAGAAAAGGAGAAAAAATGAACGGGATTCAAGAAGATAGAAGATGGCGATTGACGTTGCATTTAAATTTTGTTAATCATTTCACCCCAGACAAGGCGGGAATGCCACTAGTACGCAGGGGGTTATAAGGAGTGAATGTGAGAGAAAAGACTGAGTATAGGGAGGATTGAGGAAAGGACAAAAGATGAACGGGATTCAAGAAGATAGAAGATGGCGATTGATGTTGCATTTAAACTTTGTTAATCATTTCACTCCACGGAAGGTTACTGGGTGTGAAAGTGAGAGAAAAGACTGAGTATAGGGAGGTTTGAGGAAAGGACAAATGATAAACGGGTTTCAATAAGATGGAAGATGGTGGTTGCTGTTGCATTTAAATTTTTGAAGATTGTAATTATCAGGGGAGCAAGAAATCAGAAGGGAGTTCTCAGAAGGAAATTACGAGAAAAGAAACCGTTGGAGTAGAAGTGGCGGTTACATTTAACATTTCAACAGTAAAAAAGTGGGACCTAGATGCCAATCTAGTAACGCTCTTAAATTCTTGTAGTCGGGGCACCAGGGAAAGAAGCTCGCCAGAGCAGTTGACATGAACATATTTGTAGAAAAGATAGAGGGAAGCCACGTCACGTCATTGAGAAAGAGACTGGAGTCGAGTTGCCAAGTTAGGATCGATTATATTACAGATCCTTCTTTGGATTTTGTCAAGAACCTCGAGATAAATAGCAGAAGCACCTGACCAGATATGACAGCAACACGCAGACGAATGGTAGATTTGTAAATGTACAAGATAGACTCTGACGAGAAAAACCTTCTGGCACGGCATAGTGACCCAACTTTCCTTGCAGTAGATACAGCTATTGATTCGTTGTTTCCACTGCAAATCATGGTAAAAAAATAAAATAAAAATATCTATCAGGCTCTAACCGGATTAGTTTGAAATTAAAATAAGCTCAAACTAAGCTTAGAACCTTGGCGGCTATCTACCAAGACAGTATTTCTCCTTCAGGAGGAGCCTGGGGTCATTAGCCGGCGACTGAGTCATCCCCCCACAAAAAAACTAATATAAGTACTGAGGGCGTATAAGCTATTTCTCCGCTGCTTTCTGGAAATCCCTCGTTCATCACTGGCCTTGTGTCACATTCAGTTGCGACATGAGCGCACGGATAAATACTTCTGTCTCTTTACTACGAAATGGTGAAATGGTTAACAAGCTTGTCTTGTTATATCAATTACGATTTAGAGGGAGTTTGATCCCGACTGAGTGCTACATATTTGCGGCCTTGTGCCAGATCTAAATTACATTTATTAAGACACTACTTACCTTGTTTAAAGGTCACTTCAAAGTGATACATGCTTGTCTCGATAGATTAACTACAAATGTGTAGTGATTTCTATCCTTACTGCGTGCTCCATACTAGTGGCCTTGTACAACATCTAAGCTACGCTTAGTAAATCGCTTCTTATCTTTTTACATGGTACTATAACGTATTGTAATGGTTAGCAAACTTGTCTTGCTAGATCAGTTACGAGAAAGTAGTGGGTTCGATTCTCAATTGGTGTTATATATTTGTTGTCTTATGCCACATCTAAGGCATGTAGTAAATCAATACGTACTTTCAGCTTAATATCATCTTGAGCCCATCTTCTTGGATATAGCCTGAGACATCTCCAAAAGAGAAAATGTCGACAGGGCTTGACCAAATTTTGAACGGCTCCCGAAATTCTCTATTAAACTCGACCTTATATATTTATTTGTTTATGACGTGTGCGAACGAATAAATCCCAACTTATTACTTCGACGAGGTGTAATGGTTAACAAGTTTGTCTCGCTAGATCAATTACGACTGAGTAGTGAGTCCGATCATCATTCCGTGCTCTGACCATTCTACTTTGACTGCCACAGCTTCATATAAGCTTGCACCACCGGGAGGCACATTCTCAGGGGTGGGGGTGTCATGACCCGGCGTCAGAGGCGGCCCCTAAAAGTGGGTAAAATTGAAATCTGCATGGCACTTTACTCCAATTGGCTCATTCGCTTCAACTCAACGTTGATTCTGATTCCGCAGAACTCGGTTGGGTGTGAAAAAGTATTTGTTGTTAACATTCTTTTTTCATTCGGTTTTTCCAGTTACGAGTCCTTTTTTAAAGCTGATCGTTTTGTGTTCATTTTGTTTAGTTCTTTTTTTCGTAACAGATTTAATGTTTAGTATAGAGCTTAGAAAAAATTCGCCGTGTGAGATAGGCAAGAAGTAAGGCATGTAGCAACATCAGAACGGCAAAGAGCACTCCTTCAAAGGCAAGGAAGGGCAAAAATATTTTAAGTCAAGTGATAGCGATTGCTGTATGAGTCGTACGATTTTTGAATAAAGCACGGGCAACGCCGGGCCATGCTGCTAGTTTGTTATAAACGGTGAGTGTCTACTAATCCAGACATTTTGATCGCCCTGTATTTCAAATATGTGTGATTTCATACTTTTCTTGTTTAAGGCTTAAGTCAAAAGCAGACAGTCAACTTTAATTAGATGAAAACCCAGTTAAAAATCCTAGGATTAATGAGGAAGCAATCTATTAAATTAGCACTCACAGAAAAGTCAATTTCTCGTGTTTATTTCTTAATTACGTTTGTCAGTTCTTTTCGTCCAATATCCATTTGAATAAACGAACGGAATTAACACCATAAATTTTGGCAAAGAATAACTATGTATATTATGAGAAAATAAATTAAATCCTTCAAAATGCAAGAGTTTGTATCAATAGAAACTTGATTCCTTTTTTGTATGTCGTTTAAATGTCATCTTATGACGAATGTGAATATTTTTAATGCTTTATTTCCTAAATCACAGAAACAAAACTGCCGAGCATGAATGAGACATTTTAAAAATTTTAAATTCAACCGTTGGATTATTTTTTTCTAATTTTTCTTCCGAATCTGTGTTGACGTAACAAATGCATAGTTTGCATAATGCATTAGATGTTATCGCTCTTTGACAAGCAAAACGTTGTCACGGTTCGGTTTTGTAAGAAAGAAAAACTATTTTCAAAAATCTCAAACACTCTAGGAATGCAAAATAAAAACAACGACATGGCGACACGCGAAGAGATAACACGAAACATCTTTGATAAAACGTCGAGAATCTTTTTTTATTTATTTATGTAGCCTTTCTTTTGTTTTAATTTTTGCTGTTTTTTTTTCGCAACTTCCAGATCGTCATTCTAAAATCGTTACTGAGCTGTGTAAATCAGAATTTAAAAGAACAAAAAATACGTCAAAACTCGATAACGTCTGCTTGTCATCGTAAGCCTAATATTTGATGTCAGCATCACGATTACGTAGTAATGACCAAGCGGAAGGAGCAGGGTCAGATTATGACCTTTTGATGACCCTAGGCTAATGAAATTATGGAGCCACCATCTAACACGCTCGTACACGTCTTATATTTTACTTGGGATATACTGCGTTGGGAAAAAGTAGAGCAAAATAGGGATTAGTGGTCAGGTCGAAGAGGTCCTATTGAGTGGCTAACAACGTCACCAGACCTCACACCATTCCATTTTTTTGTGGGGCCATTTGAAATCAGTTCCTTATCAGAAGCGCCCAAGAACTATTGAGGATCTTCAAGAAAGAATTAAATATGAATGCAGTAAAATGACAGAGGAAACTCTCCGACGTATTAATGAATCATGCAGACATAGAATTGAAATATTTTGAAAAAGAAGGAGGACATTTTGAACGGCACATATAACAATTAAATAATTAGGAAATAAAATTTTCATGTGCAATTATATATTTAATAACTCGTGATGAAGATCGACATTTGCCTCAACCTGTATTGTTGGGACATTTACATACCCTGAAGTTAACGTATTGCAAATTCTTTAAATAAACTAGAATAACCATCTTTTGTTTTTCAATAAAATATTCTTTAATAAATACAAATATCAAGTTGGCACATTTTTTAAATCAATTCACTCCAAGTAAGGCGATAATGCCACTAAAACGCAAAGGGCTACTGGAAATGAAAGAGAATGAAAAGTCTTTAGAAAGAGTCGGAAATCCAATCCTAAACAGGAAACAAGAGATAAAAATCTGCTCCAGTTCAAAAATAAACCCAGAGGAGTGTGAACCAGACGATAAGCGAGCCTATCTCCTATTGAGGAGAAATAAATAGAAAAATAACAAATAAAATGTCAGAGATCAAGCAGAGACATTAGAAGTATTGACTTGAAGTAGAATTTAAAAGGAACTGAAAACCACATCCTAAACAGGAAAAAAGGGATAATCCTCTACTCCTGTTCAAAAGACCGAAGAGTAGTCTGAACCGGACCATAAATGAATGTATCTACTCCGGCTAAATACAATATTTCAGTACAACCGTAATAAAAAAAATACAGTTTTTTAATCAGTACTATAACAATAAGACAATCAAAATTAATATAAGTTCATCAAACGCGATCATGTCGCAAACTTAAAATATAGTGTACATGTTTTTTCACTGTGGGGGCTCACAAGCCAACCCAGCGAGTGTCATTTTAGTTGTCGTCTGCCAAATTAAAACCAAACCCTGGTTTCATCTCGGGCGAAAGCGGGATGCCGACGAATGTTTCTCCGCTATTTCCGTCGCACGCCAAACGCTCTTCTTTCTTGCTACAGTATGTTACTCGCGGTTTCCTCTGCTTTGACTGGTTTAAATATGACCCGTGAGTGTTTGATTCTCTAGGCCGTCTTTCCTCATATATTCGAAAAAAAATTCAGCCGATTTCTGATTGTAGATATAAATTTTCTGGTAGTTCTTATTTTCCTTCAAATGTTCTCGTGGCCCATATGTTCAGTTCATAGTGTTCTCAGTATCCATTGCTAGATTCACATCTCCGTCGCTTCAAGTCTCCTCCCTTCATCTGTGAGAAAATTGTTCAGCATTCACATACAGAAGATTAAATATTATATAACAATTTAACTCCTTTTTTCTTTGTTTATTACGCTATTTTCATTTCTTTAAATACACGATTTATTTTTATAAGCAACTTGTGTGTGTGTGTGTGTGCGCGCGCGCGCGCGTGTGTCCGTGTGTGTGTGTGTGTGTGTTCGTGTGTGTGTGTGTTTTTGCGGGGCTAAAACTAAAAAATTACAATAATTTCTGACAATATATATATATATAAACGTTGTGAATATAGCAATAAGGATGAGGATAACAGTCCGAATAATGTAAATAATGTAAGTAATAATAACACCTCATCTCAGAGATAGACAAATATTTTATTTAATTTTGTAAAAAATATTTATGCTTTCAAAAATATTCTGTTTCCTGAATTACATTTTATTATTAATAAAACTTTTACTAAATTTAGATTTTCCAAAAATATTTGCGCTTTCGAAAATATTTTTATATTTCATCATATATAATTTTTCTAAACAGGACATGTATGATAATTTTTAATATATATATATATATATATATATATATATATATATATATATATATATATTAAATAAATAAATGAATAAAACACCAAAAGTAAAATGGAAAATTATAAACAAAACTAGAACTTGTAAAACTTGGCATGACCCATGCCTTTTATGCCTACATGAAAAACTACACATTATTAAGTTTCTAAATAATAAAAATCTATTAAACAATAGACATGAGTTAACGGTTTTTTGCCGACATCATCAAATTTTTGCATTGAATAATTAGCATAAAAACAAACAAACAATAAAATAATTTTTAAAATCCATAGTCCTAATAAATATTTTAAATGCCCTACAAAAAAAGATAACCCTTTATGAAGTCATCAAAAAACAAATGTTAGCGATTTACGACAATTTTTATATACACAAAACCCTTTCAGAAAAAATAAAAAAATAAAAATAAAAAAATAAATAAATCTCCATAGACACTTAACCAGACTAGACGATGTCATCCTCCGCTTTAAATTTAGACACCCCAACCTTACCCTGACTTGACCTCTTTGAATGTAACTGAGATATTTATTAACACCTTACGCTCCTTACCTTTAAACAATTGCTCTAGCCGTTACCATAGAAATTTTGATTTCAATAATGAATATGCTTATAAAACACGTAAATTTCAGAAATAAGTTATTCCCAAAAAAATTTCGCTTGAAGATGGAACAGAGCTTAGTACTTTAATTCAATTTAATTCAAATAATTATATTGAAGTTTTTGGCTCTTGTTTTGAAGCATGAGAACTCTTATGTAGCGTGTTGGAATCATATTTTTAAATAAATAATTATATTTATGCTCTACTTTTGTATCGAGCACTGTTTTTTTTTAAAATAATAACAAAAAATACGAAAGAACTTTTGGATTATTTACCTAACGAGTTCTTTACTATTTTCTATATATTTTTTCACACACACACACACACACACACACACACACACACACACACACACACACACATATATATATATATATATATATATATATATATATATATATATGTTGATGCAATAGCTGTCAGTGAAAATAAATACCCTACCGCCACTTATTAAAATGATTGGTTTTTTCCATATCCATAGAAATTAATATTACGAATGTATAGGCTTATAAAGCTCCGTAAATTTCAAAATTAGTTATTCCAAAATTCGCTTGAGGGTGAAACAAAACTAGGAGATTTAATCTAATTTCTATAATTGAATTCGAAGTTTTTAGCTTCTGTTTTTGCAACATGCCAAATTCTTGTGTAGCGATGAAATCATATTTTTAAAAAAATAATTATAATATAGCCTCTACTTGTGTATCGAGCACGGTTTTATTTTTTTTTTAAATAAAAACAAAAATACTAAAGTACTTCGGATTATTAACCTAACGGTTCTTTCCTTTTTTCAATATATTTGCACACACACACACACACACACACACACACACACACACACAAATATATATATATATATATATAAAGTAGTAAACTTTAAATGTTGTATATATATATATATATATATGTAAAGTTGCAAACTTTAAATGTTGTATATATATATATATATATATATATATATATATAAAGTTGTAAACTTCAAATGTTGTATATATATATATATATATAAAGTTGTAAACTTTAAATGTTGTAGATATATATATATATATATATATATAAAGTTGTAAACTTTAAATGTTGTATATATATATATATATATATATATATATATATATATATATATATAAAGTTGTAAACTTTAAATGTTGTAGATAGATGTTGTAGATAGATAGATAGATAGATTTATTTTTTGAATTAATATTTTCATGAAATCAATCTCTACCTTTACTTTATTGCTTTACTGACAAAAACAATTTATGAGTAAAAAACCTTTTTAAAAAATTAATATGAAATCAAAATAAATTATTTTAAATGAAGGAATTATTTTCTGATATAAAAAAAAATAATTACTGATATTAATTTAATAAAATACATTGGCAATGTATTTACTTTAACAAATAGCCGAATGTCTATCCTATAATTATTTTCTGTTTTTTTTTTTTGTTTGTTTGTTTTTAAATGATTTGTACCTAATTCCCACCAACCATCTGGCATGACACTTTATAATCTTATTCGGAAAAAGGGAGGCCGCCAGTCATATTCTTGAGAAATCTAAACCTCTCCTGAGTCTTTGCAATGGCATTAGACTGATTATTAAGACAACGAAGCAACATGTTATTGAATTTCAGCATATCAATGAAACCTACTATGAAGTTATTTCTTCCGAGCAACGCCAAGTATCCCGGCTGGTTAACAGTAAAGAAAATCATCCAATGTATCTTGTTAGTAAAGGATTCCCTGGCTCACCGTTTGAATTTTTAAAAAAATGAGAGAAAAGATTCTTGCGTGTTCAAATTTTAACAGAAATTACTTATCAGGAAATGAAAATTAGAAAGTTCTTCTCTTTGACTGTAAGGAAATTAAGATGAATAATCTTTCAGTGAGGAAGAGAGAAAGTGGAGTTGGGAGACAAGATCAAAGGGAGTTCGCTGTTGCTTTGATGAGAAAGACAAGACGTCGAGGTTGACTTGTGTCTCTTTAGTGCCGTCAGTCTTTCTGCGGAGTAGAATGAATGTTTGTTTTTTATGGTCTTCTGTAGGCTCCAGAATCCTGTGTTTATTTATTGGCGGAAGCTGGTTTTATTAAAATCTACCAAAATAAGACAGGCCCGCGCATAACTTCCGTTACAAAAAAAAAAAAAAAATGAAAAAGAAAGCAACGCCGGAAAATAAAATAATTATAAACAATCCAAAAAAATTAACACAGACTTTCCATGTAGCCGAAACAAAGGTTCGCGCCAGAGTCTGAGAGTCTAGTCAAAAGGATATAAGCTGAAAGATATGGGCGAGAAGAGATGGAGTGTGACGGTTAGAAAAACACAGGACAGGAGACGCGACCGCCAGAGAAACCAAACATGCGTGATGCGTGAAGTAGGTAAGAAGTCATCTACTGATGATATTTCTACTCTTTTGAAGGCCGAGAAAAACGTAGCAGATTGATACTAACCTATTTCTAAGATGAAAACTACTACGAGCAGGGTCTGGCACAGAAACTTCTCACTTCCGAATCGAAACGGACATTTCACCAGACTACCGACAACATCCGCCTTATAAACAAACACGTTACTAAGCCGAATATCAAAGGACACGATAAATAAATACCAAGAATAACTGACACTCATACCATAGATTTACCCACGAAGAAGATTAATGAAAGATGATAATGACGAGGAATCACACGAGAAATTTTAACAAAACAAGATAAGGAATAGCTCATTTCGGGAAAATAAATGAGATATTTTTAAAGTCCGTATTTTAACGGATTTTCATGAAGAGGAAATGTGTTTTACAACAGATTAAATGAAACAAAATAATATCAAAAAATGAATTAAGCAAAGGTAAGCGAGTTTGTTGTTCATAGAGAGATAGTTTGAAATACTTAACTGTCTTGGATTGTCGAAAGAAAATTCTTTGACGCGCCGTATGCTTGGGAAAGTCCGAAAATATATTTGGCGAGTAATTTTACACTATTTAAAACTTCAACGCTGGACACGGTGAACATAAACGAATCATTTCGCATTAATTCAGACATGTTTCTCTCATTAATTTAAGTTTTTCCCTTATCTTATATCAAAAAGAATTTCGCATAGGCTAGCTACTTTCTTTTCTTTTTTCTTCTTGGCTCAACGGGTAATTTTTGTAAAGACAAGGTTTACATTGGTCCAAAAACGCGAATTCGTTTCCGTCTTTTTTCCTCAGCTCGTTCGTATTTGAAAGATGTGGGTAAAACGGAGGTTATTATTATTATTTCGCTCTCACTACGTTTTCATTATGAATTCGGACTTGATCAGTTTTGTTTTCGTCAAAGAAACAGAGTTCCATCTACACAGGAACTGTCTCTATGGATACGCATTGTCCAACTTTCAATTTATACAAAATCATTCCATCCAATAGAAGACAAAATTGTATCATTTTATATGCTATTTCCTTAAGAGGAACCATTGTCTATGAAATTATTGTCAGTACATTTAATGACACCTTCTGTGCGTCATTTATTGTCTACACTCGTCTTTACAAACTCGAACATAACGAGAAAGCGATAATAATGGACAATATGAAATTCCTCCACTCAAAAGTGGTGCTAAGTGCAGTTACATGTAATGGGATTTTTGTCACCTTACAATCCAATGCAGAACACAATAGAAGAGGTTTCAGTGCTTTGAAAGCAAAATCTTCTGCCGATTAGGAATCTCAATGCAATACAGAGTAATTAAAAAAAAAAAGTCGACTCGGATTTCGAAAGATATTTTTCCATGAATGTCGATTGTTTAAATTTCCACATGACAAAATTTTACAAAAAATATTTAGACAAACCTTCAGTATTAAAATACATCTATTCCAGCATAAACTTTTTTTTCTTTAACTACACCAAAAATGGCAAAAAAAAAAATAAACAGAATTTTTAATATGCATCCAAACATCTTAAACACGAATAAAATTTTATCCACATTACTTTGAATTATCATCGTTATAGTTGACGATAATGGCCTGATTATTTTGAATAAGAGTATTTTTGATTTTTAATAAAGGTATCTATTGTATCGTGTTGGTTTACGACACGTGATCATTAGATAACTTTTTATCGTCTGGCTCTTTACTCTACACCAGTGCCTCTCAACCTTTTCAACCCATGGACCATTTTTTTCATCAAAATATTCAAATGGACCACTCTTTCTTTTAATTTAATCTGTTCAATTTTCATACTAAAATACTTAAGGAAAAGACAAAATAGTCTATTTACACTTTAAAATTTATTTTAGTAAACAAGGATAAACACAGAATATTAAAATCAATTTTAATTATGTCATTCAGTCTTATTCTATTCAGCTAGTGACTACCTTGATCTTGGTGTTTCTGGCACAAGATATCGTTAATCAATTTTGATGATGTCATTCAGTTTTAGTCTGATACTTCCTCTGTTTTTGAGATTTTTTTTTATTTCTTTTTCTACTGAAAACATCCACACCAGCCAAAAATCCAGATTCCACCATCTATGTGGTAGGGAAAGAAATGATGCTTGCTTCTACATGTTGATAAATATTTGGGTGTGAGTCGTTTTATTGATATGTAAGAAAAGACGCCTTCTTTGTAAACTCTTCTTCAGAGTTTCGCATTCTCTTTCAAGTCCAGCAGCATTTCAGCCAACTTAACATTTTCAATTTTTTTATGGCTACGAATTCTCTGTGGACCACTAGAAATGCTATGTAGACCACCAGTGGTCCACGTTGAGGAACACTTCACTATACTTTATTTATCCTATAACAAACATTTGTAAATAGGTGAATCCTATTTGCGAGTCCCACAACAGTCTTTTTATATGGAATAAAAGAATTTGTCCAATGAATAACATTCATTTTTATTTTGATTGAAGGTAATTTATTTTTTAATAAATGTGTCTTTAATTTTAATAAAAGTATGTTGAATTTGAATAGAACTTGGTTAATCACTATTTCGTTGCGCAGAGCTTTGGGGTTAAAATGAACAGTTTTACCCACATCGGGAAGATTAATGAAGAATGTTTATGATGAGGAAACACGTGGGTAATTTTAAAAACAAGTTAAGGAATTTATTTAAGAATTTACATGAATTTGTGTCAGTAGCTCGTTTCAGGAAAATAAATGTGAAATTTTGAAAGTCCGTAGTTTTAATGAATTGCCATGAAAAGCAAATGTTTATAGAATAGATTAAATGATCTGACATAAAATATTATTAAAAAATGTTTTCAAAAAAAGGTGAGTGAGTTCGTTGTTCGCAGAAGGGTTATACGGTTTCATGCCTTCAAAAGTAGACGAAGAGAGATAGTTTGAAATATTTAGCTTTCATGGAGTGTTCAAATAAAGCTCTCTGAAGTGCTAAGTTCTTTATTAAGGCTTTAAATATAATTGACGAGTAAGTTGACCCTGGAGAAAACTTCAACGTTGGATGCGGTGAACATAAACGAAACCTTTCACATCAATCCAGATACTGTTCTCTTGTTAATTTAAATTTTTATCTTTATTTTATATCAGAAGAAATTTCACATAGACTTGCCTCTTTGTTTTTGATTTAATTACTAATTTCTGTGAAGACAATGTTTTCATTGGTCCGAAAACAATTTCACATAGGTTCCCGAATTTATTTCCTCCTTTTCAGCGTGCCGGTCAATTTCTGGGAGGGCGAGATTTTTTCTTTGGTTCAAAAGGAATTTCACACAGGCTCGTGAATTTATTTCCTCCTTTTCAACATGCCGATCAATTTCTGTGAAAGCGAGATTTTCATTGGTTCAAAAGAAATTTCACATAGGCTCGCGAATTTATTTCCTCCTTCTTTTCAGTATGCCGATCAATTTCTGTGAAGGCGAGGTTGTTATTGGTTCAAAGGGAATTTCACTTAATTAGTTCTCTTGACGCAAGTTTTTGCATACAGACTGAGATAAATGAGAAATGAATCCAAATAAAGTTGATATTTTTTTTATATTAGATACATTGAATGAAAATATATTCAAACCAGAATACTAATTATTAATCCCCACAAGCAAATTATGCATTTTTTCTCTATTCCATAAGTAAAAATGTGTAAAAAAAATTGTAAAAGATTACAAAAAAGACTACTCAATAAATAAGATTTGTTAGATCACAATTAATAAAAACAAAAAAATAGATAAATACAAAAATTACTTCTTTACAATTTGCTTTCTTTAGGTATGGATACGAAACAGAAGAGAGATGAATGTTCGAGAATCTTTAAAGAAATTTGGTGCTTATAAGAAAATTTTTGCTTTCGCTCGATCGGTAAAAACCTCTCTGCCTGAGTTGGTTTAAAGTGTTATGACCTTATTAGGGCCAGAAAGAAAGACGCAAAGAGAGGAATTGAGTTAAACATATTAACAGAAACAGTAATACAAACATATACATACGAGAGTGTTACAGCAAGAATGTTCGTTTAACTGTCGGAGTTTACTTTTGGAAACTTCCCCCACCAAAAGGCAGTACCTGCTCCTATTTATAGCTGAGAGAGTCCATGCGTGTGTGATTAAATTGCCATAACATAAAGCACGTTAAAATTTACGATAGCTTCTCCTGTTAACACATTTCGAATCCTGCTGAAGTAAATATTATTTCTTTAATAAAATACATTAAAAATAAAATACAATATTCAGGCTGTTAGAAGAAAACAAAGCAAATTCTAAGGCATTAATATTTTTCTTTATTTATTAATCTGACTTTTTTTCAATTTAAGCGTTATTTTTAGTAGACGCTGCGTTCATTTATTAACCACTGTATATATTTATATTCATCTCCTGGCCTGAATATTCGAGAAATCCTTTTAAATGAAAGATGCGGTAAGGTTCAAAACTGCATTCCTTTAGCTGGAGAAGCCACCGTTAGATCTGAAGTGCTTTAGGTTAACTCATCCATGAAGGGTGTCGCCGACTGAGCAAAGCGATCGGATGTATAGCACATCGGAGCTAACGACGGTTTCTCCAGCTAACGGGGACTCAAGTTCGAATCCTGCCGAAGGGTACATCTTTTCTTTAATAAGCTTACTCGAATATTCAGAACGGTAGACGAAAATAAATAAATATACTCTTTAATAAATGAACGGAGCGTCTACTCAAACATGGGCATCCACTAAAAATAACAATTAAAATGAATGTCAGATTAATAAATAAAAGAATCCGTTACTTCTTCAGCATAGTTAAATTCTTGTACTGTTACGATTTTACCGCTTCCATTTTGTAACGCGGCACCTCCCTGTTGCTAATGACAATAAAGCTTACAATTGACTGTTAGTCCAAATTTTAGCTTTTTAGCAGCTTCTCTTAGAGTTCCTGCCATTTTTCTTCTGTTTTCTGCCATCAACACTGTATCGTCTGCTGTTAGATTTTAACATTAACATTTTTACAATTTGTAAAGGTTACGTAAATAAAGTCTAGATGTATAAAAACAGCATCTCTTTCTTTGACTTCTGACTTTTTTATCCATGTCATCCGAAGCAAGACAATAAAAGTCAGTAGGATCCAAGTGCTTACTAAGAGAACAAGAGACGACTGTATCTGTCTATATTTTTTAATTATTTATACTATTTACATTTTTTGCCTTCATCTTTCTTGACATATTCACGACGATTCGGCTGTTGTACACTCCAGCCTTCTTCAGGATATGTCTATATTTCTAAGATGAGTTATTGTAACTATTTGCATAATTAAAATTGTTGTCCTCATCTTCGTTGCCATATTCACGACGGTTCGGCCGTTGCACGCTCTAGCCTTCTTCATGACATGTCTATATTTCTGAGATGAGGTATTGTAACTATATACATTAATTACATCGTTCGGACTGTTAACCTGCTCTTTATTGCCACATTCACGATGTCTCGGCGTTATAAGCTCCAACCTTCTTCAGGATCGGTGTATATTTCTGAGATAAAGTATTGTAACTATTTACACTATTAATATCGTTTGGAGAGTTATCATCTTTGTTGCTATATTCACGACGCTTCGGCCGTTGAACCTTCTTCAGGGTCCGTCTATATTTCTGAGATGAGGTAGTGTAATTATTTACACTATATACATTGTTCGGACTCTTGTTCTTATCTTGACATATTCATAACGTTTCGGCTGTTGTACTTTCCAGCCTTCTTCAGGTGATTGGAATTTCGAACTGAACGCTTTATTTCGTCCACCGGGGTAGATCGTTACAGTTTGACGTGCCATGCCTGTTCCGGATGTCTCCATATCAGTTATCTCGCTTTAACTATATTCTCCAAGTTTGTTTTTTTGTTTTGTTTTTTCACCTCAGCTTTAGCCAGGTATTGAACTCACAGCTCTTTGTGTCAAGTCACTGAATTCAACCAACTACTGAGTCATGTGTTTTCAAGGTTCAACGTCTGAAAACGTCGAAGACATGGCAACGAATATGATGACAACAGTCCGAACAATTTAAATAGTGTAAATAGACAGGACAACAAAAGAACAGAATATGACGATTTATATTCTATTTAAATTTCTGAAGATCGTATTTGACTGGAAACCAAGAACCCGGATGAGAATTCTACAAGCGAGAATTGCCAGAGAAGAAACACTTACAATAGAACTTACGGTTTAATATTTTTAATTTCAAAAGCGAAATTATGAAACTTTATTTGCCAATTTAGTACTGCGTTTAAATTCATGAAGCCGAGTCTACCAAAAAGGAAAGGTCTTCAGAACTGGGAAAACTTTGTTATACAAATGGCACAGAAAAGCTACGTTACGTCTGTGGGAAAGTGACTGAAGGCGAGATGCCAGATCAGAGCCGATAACGTTGCAGATAATTCTTTGAATTTTGCTAAGAAGCACTAGATATATAGCAAACAGGCTTACGCTCATATCCTGCTGAAACATTGGTTCCTGTACGATCAGCGAAGTTAAGCAACGTCTGTCCTGGTCATAACCTAGATGGGTGACCGCTTGGGAATATTTGATGATGTAAACTTGTATGTGCGGGTGATGTAATGGATCATGGCTCGGAATTTAGAAGCGGGGAGTCGAGTTTCGATTCCAGTCAAGTTCGTTATATTCGCTTATATGCAAATAATATTGAGAAACGTATCAATACTTCTCTTCTTTTCTCAAATACGGTTTAATTAGTCAAACATGTACCACTAAATCCTTATTAGCTCCAAAAGAATTCTTACAACCTAAAAGTATTTACTGACTTTAAATAACCTGCAATAGGTCGATAAGCCGTAAAAAAACAATTCAACCGCTCAGTATAGCAGATACACCAGACCAGATGTGGCAATAATATTTGATGCACGGACGATTGGTCAATTTATAAAAGAGACTTACTTTTATTACATTTTATGGTTATAGTAATAGGAAATTGTAAGATTAAAAATGCCACAATAATTGTCATTTTTCATCACTAAAAAAATGCAAACTGGTTGGGGTGTGGCAAAGGAACCAGAATAATGTGACTTCTGGGTTTCCCGCAGAAGGGTGCTTACAGGATCACCTATCAATATGCGACATAGCACTTCAAAAAACCCAATATTATACGACTGTTGATCAGAACAGGTTCTCTACGTGTTACCAAAGCGTTTGGATTCCTTGCAACCAGTCGGGGTGCAATAACACAAAAAATGCCAACACGGTACTCTAAAAATGAAGAGTCATATCCACAGAATATGTTAAGGCAATTACTTTCATGAAGATGTCCGAAAATGAAACCGAAACTTATCTTAAACAGGAAACAAGCGATAAAATAATCTTAGGTTGTCACACATGAAACGACGCACTTTACAGGAAATTAATAAAACGCTTCTGAAATGTTAAATAACTAATTTATTTAGTTGAAATAGACGCCATATTGACTGATTGTTCTTCAACGTAACTCTAAATTCTTGATCTCATCTTTAAAAAAGTTCCATCCTTTGATGTGATAAACAGTTCAAATGCTTTGATTACCTCTTCCTTATTGGAGAATGTTTTATTACGTATGAAAAGCTCAAAATAATTAAATAAGTGATAATCAGTAGGAGAGATATCAGCTGAATATGGAGTATGAGGCAAAATTTAATAATTTAGGCTATGCAACTTTTAGACCGTTGATTGAGAAGCGTGCAGCCGTGCTTTGTCGTGAAGCAAAATTGTGCCATCCCTATTCACAAGTCGAGGATGTTTCTTTTTCAATTTTACGTGTATGCACTCAATGTCTCCACAATACGAGCTTGCTGTTATTGTTTTCCCCTGAGACAACGAATAATAAATATCGCATTTGAAAGGCCAGCACATAGTAACCATTAACTTTTAGGGCGCAGTGGGGGTTTGGATATTGTTTTAGGGATTCCCTTACAAATAACCACTGGTCTACTCTCTTACTGTTATCAAAGAGTATCCATTTCTCATCGCATTTAATGATTCGATGCAAAAATAGTCCTTTTTTCCTAGTTTGTACGCTTACAGTAAGATTACTCGACATTATTTCATTGTAATCATTTTCATTGGGCTTATGAGTAACAATATATTGAAAGGAAAATTACCTGGAAAGAAAAAGAGTCAGTAACAGATTAAGATTTTTCCATATACTAAGGAGGTTACATCGTTAGACAACCAGAACAACCAACGAGAGAAAAAAATGCGTCATTTTAGGTGTGACAACCTAATTTAGAATTAGAACAACAAAAACGTAACGAAATGCAGGGAATTTTAAATCAAATATATTTTAACTGAGAACCAATGAAATGACGTATAGTGTAGTTTATAAAGAAAACGCATCAAGTATTTATGATAGCTCATCCTTTGGGATAATATTGTAAAATTGATGTTTGTTTTTGAGTAGGAGTTTTTACAAAAGCAACTTTTAATTGAAAAAGAATACACCTAAGCTCGTCATCTGCCATTAGGAAATTCCATTTTTTTAAATAAAACAGAAACAACATTTACTATATATGTGCTTCAGTTAGCCATCTTTTTTCCTTGCCCACCATTACTAATTTAACACAAAATTTATGGAGTAAAACTGACGAGTAAACATAGGTTTTATTTTGTCTAAATTTCAAATATTAATATTTTTTGACCATTTGTTCGTTTATCTTGTGTTTGTTATTTTATGCCGTGTGACATTGGCCATGGCAATTTTTTTCTCCTGAATCTATCTTACATATCTATAAGTCTACCATTCGTCCATGCTTAGATTATTACTGCCACATATGGTACGGTGCCCCTGCTATTTAATCCTGAGCTCCTTGATAAAATCTAAAGAATAATCAGCAATATTATTAGACCTGATCTGGCGGTTCGTCTTCAGTCACACTTCCACAGACGTAAGATTGCCTCTCTGTGTCTTTTCTATAAATACGTTTGTGGTAATTGTTCGGATGAGCTCGTCGCTATCACACATACATTTTAAAATTAAGCGCAGTATTTGACTGGCGTCAAAATCTCATCAATTTACAGTTGAGCTGGCTAGATGTAGACCTAGGTTCTAGACTAACAGTTTCTTTTCTCGCACTTCTCGCTTGTAGAATTCTCTTCCGGCTTCATGCTTTCCACCCAGCTATAATCTTAAAAAATTAAATGCAATGTTAATCCCTATCTACTGTCATCCTGATTACTCTTTTATTTATGCTTATTATTAACGTTTCTGTTCCTAATTCTTCCACCCCCTGTAACCTCTTCTGTCTTAGTGGCTTTAATGCCTTGTTTGAGGTGATACCGATTAAAAATATGTCACATAGATTAACAGCCTCTGCAAGACCATGACACTGCTGAAGGCGGACGTACATGAAAGCGTGGACGGACATGACAATGCCAGAGCTTTATGAGCCACCGCCAATAGATGATCCTGAAGGAGGTTATCTGTTTCTTCCGCCATTACCCCCCCCCCCGGTGATTGAAGAAGTCGAGGGACTGATGATGATGATGATGATGATGATGATGATGATGATGATTCCTCGCAAACGCTCGACACGTTTTTGCGTTCTTCCATCGTCAAGTAAGAAGCCGAGATCAGAATTAATGCAATATGACGTTGACAGACAAAACGTAACGACGTCAATTTGAATGTCGCCTTTAAAGTAGATGCCCATGGAAACCATGAGATGTCGTGCATGTCAAACGGGCTGACAAAGATGCGAGTTCAAATCTCGTCGAAGACTACTTCTTTATTTTTTGATCGACACGGCTTAACGTTGAGTGGAGAAAAACATGATCGTTACGATAAAAAAAAAAAAAAAAAAAAAAAACAAAAAAAAAAACAAAATAAACGAAACAGAATGAAGGAAAAACAAGTCGAAAATTAATGATGCCATGTTTGTCGGGTGGACTTGTTAGATTTTCATATCTTGCTTGAACATTTGTAGTCGAAATCGTTTCGTGTTTTAGTCTATAAGCATTTACTTAGTACGGGGATATAGGTAAAGATATATTGGTCGTTTATATTTCAGTTTGTAATCATTTACTTCGTTCAGGAATACGTAATGTTTGGTCGGTTTTATTTGAATCCCCAAGCATTTATTTGGTTCGAGGATAAGTTAATAGTGTCGTCACGGCTTTATCAGTGGGGGTCCGTAATAATAACAACACACTTTAGTTATTTCTCTGCCGACAGAATAACAATAATTCCGACACAGTACTTCCGCGTCTGAAAAATGGCTGAAACGCTACTTCCGTTTCCTTAGTTCCCTGCTACAACAAGTCTTCATTTATTTTTGAGTCTGTGAAGTTGGTGTCGTGTTTTACATCAAAATATAAAGTATTGATTGCCAAAAAACCCTCATAAATCTCTTTGCCTCTTCGTTACCCTTCAGTTAGAGTGGTTACTGCTTAGAAGACTAAACTCCAAAAGGAAGTATCTGTTGGTTCATCAAACAGAAACACGTGAGATCCAAGAAAAGCCACCTCTTCCCCTTTTTACGTTGGTACCCATAGTATCACAAGTGTTCGTAAAAAAAGTCTATTTTAAGTAAAAAGAAAAATACGGAATCATATGTTCAGCAGGCGATAGAACTGTAAACAAAATGGTATAGCATATTTTATATTTTTATTGAATTTTTCTGAACTGCTTTGTAACTATAGATAATTCAATATTCTTTCAAAGAAAAGGTAATCCAGTAAGTCAAAATTCTTAAAGAAGAAACATTTTGTAGAATTAAATCTTAAAGGTACATTGCGATAGCAAAAGATGCCTTACAAAAGTTAAGCAAATTGTTAAGAAACAGGAGATATACGTTAGAAACAAGGCAAAGAGTACTTAACTGTGATGAAAAATAGGTTCTCTTATATGTCAGTGAAAGCTGAGCCCTCTCCTCACGAATCAAGAGAAAACAAAAAGCAACTGAAATTTGTATCTACAGAGGATGATGAGAATTTTATGGACGGAGCGAGTAAACAACGAAGAAGTTTTAAGGAAAATGGAAATAAAGAGGACACTTTCAGTTAGAATCAGAAATAGAAAGTTGAATTTTCTTTGACAGATAATGGGAAGGTTTAATTCATTTTCTATGGGTTATCAACCCTTTTCAGTTATTTTTAAAAAGCTATTTTTAAAGTCAAATATTACTGAATCATATGATTGACAAACGATAGAACTGTAAGCAAAAACTGCATTGCATATTTTATTTTTTTATTGAATGTTGCGGCATGTTTCGGAACTGCATTTTAACTATGCATCATTCAATATTCTTTCAAAGAGAAGGTAATTTAGTAATTCAAAATTCTTAAAGAAGAAGAAACATTTTATACAATGAAATCTTAAGGTACATTGCGAAAACAAAAGGTGCCTTACAAAAGCTAAGCAAATTGTCAAGAAACAGGAAAATTTCGTTAGAAACAAAGTAAAGAGTACTTAACTGTTATGTAATATCGGTTCTTTTATATGGCAGTGAATGCTGGGAGATGGAACCGTACGTCAGGCCCAACGTAACCCGAGGACCTTCTGTAATGACTACACTTCATATCAAACGTTAGAGTAAGAACGCACAATGAGTTATTCTCCTGGATGGGGGGGTCATGAATAGGGAGAGCAAAACTTCTCTATGAAGATTAAAGATAACAGATTCGTTTTGAAGTCGTTAAAATTTACAAGTCATTTCTTGCCCCAGTTAACAAATGACTGGAGGCCATTTTCTAAAAACGCTGCCAGTTTTACTTTGTCGGATCTAGAGGAAATTAAAAATGCTGATCACAAACTCCTATGAATAACAGAAAATATTTAGAACCGTTTAGCCTTGATAAAGCAACCGGTCTAATAGAAAGAGAAATCTGTGTTCAAAAACCCAGAAAAAATGAAGCAGAGTGGGATCTTTAGCTTTGATTGGGTTACTTCTCTAAGAGAGGGAACCCTGAATTCAAGCAGGGAAAAATATAGAGTAGACTTGGCTTTTTAAACTTGATAGAGAAACCAGTCTCAGAGGAAGAGAACTCTAGGTTCAAACACAAAACACAGGGCAGGCCGGGTTCTCTGGACTTGATTGAAAAATGGGATTAAATATAATATATAGCCTTGTTTGACAACTCAGTCTAAGAAATGAACAACTCTGAATTCCAAATCAGATTTAAGTGGGGTTGGACACTTGATACACCTACAGCTGTTACTGCTGTAGTTCATGCTATAACGAACCTTACGATTTATAGTAATTTTGATCGGGAAAAAGAAAGTGAATCTTGAACATATAAAAAAATTACAATATTTACATTAGTCGGACTATTGTCCTCATCTTTGTCGCCATATTTGTCACGAACGTTTCGGCCGTTGTACGCTCCGGCCTTCTTCAGGTGGTTGGAATTTCGAACTGAACCCTTTATTTCGCTCACTGGGGTAGACTGTTCTAGTTCCACGTGCCATGTTTGATGGATGTCAGTTATCAGTTATCTCCTGCTAACTTTCCCTTTGAAAGTTCTCCACTGCCTTAACCGAGTATTGAACTCACACTCTTTGGGTCTGTCACTGGATTTAACCAACGCCTTTATCCACTGTGCCATGTGTCCTTGAGAATTAGCAGGAGATAACTGATAACTGACATCCATCAAACATGGCACGTGAAACTAGAACAGTCTAAATAAAGGGTTCAGTTCGAAATTCCAACCACCTGAAGAAGGCCGGAGCGTACAACGGCCGAAACGTTGTGACAAATATGGTGACAAAGATGAGGACAATAGTCCGACTAATGTAAATACTGTACAGAATACCTCATCTCAGAAATATAGACAGACTCTGATATAAAAAATTGTTTTAACCCAGACAACATCACCTCAAATTGTTCGTATATTTATAAATCAAATACGTTAATTTTCGTGAAAACAATTTTTTTCACAACCTAATAACTTGAGGCGTTTTTTTTTTAAATATTTTGTCAAAAAACTTGCATACAAAAGGAAAATGGTAGATAGGCCAAAGATGTTTTTTTTTTTTAACCAAACAAATCGTACGTGAAAACGATTTTTTAAAATAAAAATCTGCAAAATAAGGCTCCTTGAACTCGAGCTGGGTTTTATTTTCTGATTTTTTCTATTTAGTTGAGTTACGTTTTTCTTTTACGGAACGTAAATTAAAGCAATTTAACAATCTCTTCGTCTCCAACTTATTATCAGCAGAACTGAAAAGGAGAAAAAAAATCCGCCATCAAGATACCAATTTCCATGGTTACCAGGCTCCATGCGCGTCAGACGAGAGAAACGCTGACATTCAATATACGTGGCACGTATAAGTAGTAGTAAGTAAAAACAGAGCGTAACTCTCGCATCTTACTGGTATTATTAAAAACAATCCTAACCAGACTGTCAAGATGAATACGAGATTTCAACATTATTACTCATAATAGTAGCAGAAGATTCCCTACAAGAGTCTGACATGTTTGGATATATTTCTTGATTAGAAATGTACGTTGAACGAATAATGACAGCCTGACAGAATGTGCGCATGCTTCAGTAAAAGCGAATAGGACAGTGGGCGGCGGGAGGGAGGAGAAGCAAGCGCGCGAAAGTCTATGAAGGAATCTTATTAAACGTAAACACATAATAATGTCTGCCAATGACGAATGAGTAACCAGAAATTAAAATATCCATAAAAAGAACTTCTTTAGCATCTTCTACATTATTATATATTTCTTCTGCGCGCTGTATCCCTCGAAAGATCATGGCTCTCCACAACGTCCTATCCTTTGTAGAGCTTAGTAAGGATTTTTTTTTCACTATCGCTCCAAATCCCTATTCTGCTATCCATATTTTTAAAATCACTTCACCCCAAGCAAGGCAATAAAGCCACTAAGACGGGTCACTGAGTGTTAGAGAATATGAGAAAAATATTATTAAAGAGAAAGATCAATAAAAGAACAGAGGTTAAAAAGATAACCATTAACATTGCATTTTAATTTTTGAAGGTCAAAGTTGACTAGGAAGCTAGAAAGTGGTTGATTTTTGGCTTAGTTTTTTTTTGCGGCATATCAACACCTCTATGGGTTATTTAATGACGAAATCTGAATATTTTTTTTGTACACAATTTTTATTTTATTTTCGGAGATAATAATGGATTAGTGACACAAATCTTACTAATTAACCCATAACTGGGGAGACAAGAGGTGGATTCATACCTTTCCCAAGAGTATTTACGCGTGAATATAACGAACCCGACAGGAATTGGAACTCTGCTCACTGATTAACAATCCGTTACACAAGCCACATATCCAAGTTTACATAACCCAGTATTGTCAAGCAGTCACCCATCTGTGTTCTGACCAGGCTTGACGTTGCTTAACTTCGGTAACCGTACGGGAACAGGTGTTTCAAAGGGGATGGGATCGTAAGCCCCAAAAAGCCGGAATGAAGTTCCACAAGCGAAAAGTGCGAGAGAAGAAATTGATAGCAAATAACATACGGTTACATCTAACCATCTCAATTATAAAACGATGGGACCTTCCCGCCAATCAAGTACAACGTTTAAATTCATAAACTCTGGGTATCACAGAGAAAAGTTTATTAGACCAATTACCATGAAAATATTTATACAAGCTTGTTAAGTATGTTACTCGCTGCATTCCTCCGGCCTTCCAGTATGTCCCGTGAGTATCAAATTCTCCAAATCTTCTTTTCCTCATTATGTGTCCGAGAAATTTCTACTGTTTTTCTGATTCTAAGAATTATTCACCGGTTCACACTCCTCTCCGGTCTTTTGAAGTGGAGTAGATATTTATCCCTTTTTTCCTGTTTAGGACTGGGTTTCTTTTTGCTTCTAAAGTATTTTCCTTCTTTTTCACTCGCAGTAGCCCCTTTGCGTCTTAGTGGCATTATTGCTTTGTCTGTGGTGAATCGATTAAAAAAAATACAGGATTTTATGATTCGAACCAGAATAACCATCTAATCTCTTATATTCACAACATTCCGACTGTTGTACTCTCAGGGCTTCTTTTAGTGTCTGTCGTCGTACTCGGCTGCCTTTTCGACATTTGTAATGTTTTTATTCAATCTAGACAGAAATATTTTTCTATACTTCTGAGAGGAGGTATCACAATTATTTACACTATTTATGTTGTTCGAATAAAGGGTTCGTTCGAAATTCCAACATATATTAACTGAAGAAGGCCGGAACATAACGCCGAAACCTTGTGGATATTACAATAAGGCTGAGTACAACAATAAAGAAATTCTGCTTAGGGGAGATAACTCGTATCAGTTAATACTCCCCTCTCGTATTCATCTTTGTGTCGCTCGTTTGGTTTGGATTATTTTGTTTTACGGCATATCAACACCTCAATGGGTTATTTAAGGACGGCAAGATTTTTAGTATATGTTCGTATGGATAGAATATGTATTCTTTGTAAGAAATCAGTTTGTGGATCAGGTTTCATTTTTATATAGAGGGTTTTTTTATCGAGAGTCAAACGTATTGATGGTAATATTTTTCTAAAAATGTATTTTTACTATAAAAATATACTATCATAGGGTTTAGATTCCAGTTTGGGGGTTAACTATTTGCCCATAGCTGGGACCCTACCAGTTGCTACCACTCCAGGTCAGGGTAGACGTGGGAATAGCAGCAATTAAATGGTTCCTCGCTCCTTAAAACCTCCCATCAGAGGCTTTGCTGCCGGATGTAGTTTATCGTCATACTCAGGACGATATATTGTTTGTCCTCTGATGTTACTTTTCACTACTACTCTACTCGGGGATTGAACTCACAATTGTCAAGGAAACAGCAATGCAATAATAATAATTCCATATCTTGATGTTTGTAAGTGGCAGGGATGAATGAACTGGGAGAGAGGAGAGACGATACTATTACGATTTACTTGTTTCATTTGCTTCTATGTCTACATTATTTCATTATTTATTTCTCAGAATTCATCAATTATGGAAACATGAAACATGACCCTTGCCCAGGCTCGTCATCGACCAGCTAATAGTCACCCACGTTGCATTTCAATCCTCGATTGCTTCATTGTTCGCCGAAAGCTGGGAAAGGGCTCAATGCATGCTCACAATGACACACAATGAAAGGGAAAAATACACCAAGAAACAATAAAGCGAAAACGGTTTTCTATATTGTTATACTGGAACATACCTATTCTATTGTTAATAGACTCTTTCCCCTATAATAAGTAGGAGTAGGAGCAGTCGCCAGGGAGCTCAGTGAGTTGGTCTGAGTTCAGTCTGAAGTCGGACGACCAGCTAACCGGTTGAACTCTCTGCCTTCGGGCGGAGAGGAACCCGAAGGAGGCTACGCCGAAAGGCGGAGTCTCTTTCGGGGAGGTAAACCGGCCCTGAACCCGTTTATACGGGTTCAATGGGCATATTTTTGGCCGAGCCTACGGGCTCGGGAACCCCACATTAAACTCGGCCTTGTGCCACATGTGACTGCGTGGGGCAGTGACTAAATAGACTCAGTGAGTTGGTAGTCAGTCGATGTCGGACATTAAAGTATCAGCCACCACAACTAGATTGCTGCGTCATTAACTGTTATATCAAGTTCCTAACGTTTTGTACGTCGAACCTATTTTAGGACCGACTTAGTGAAATACAAGCCTCCACTGTGAAACTACTCTATAACACATATAATATGTTTGTTTTTATTTAGGCTTTCACTTGATCGTCCTGGTGGGTAGGTAGGAAATTTCTGGGACAACTTCTCCAATGTAAGCTCTTCCCCCAACTAAATCATCACAGATCTACTCATCTCGACGTGTTGGCTTCTTCAGGACGTACACGATCAAGAACCTCCACAACTTTCTATTCCCTGTAGCTCTTAATAGATTTTGTCTTTTTGTTATTTCTCCAAACTCTGTTCTATCATCTATTCATCCAAGCCCATCAATTTTCTTACATGCTGCTCTCCTCTGCCTGTCTTTCCTTCAATCTTCCCTGTGTGTATCTGATTTTCCAAGCCCTCCTTCTACATTACATGCCCCAGAAATTTCAATTGGGTCTACCTGATTTTAAGTAAAGTTTACTTTCTATTTCCATTTTCCCCCAAAGCTCGTCGTTGCTCACATTGTTCGGTCCATATTATCCTCAGCATCTTTGTGTAGAGCCACATTTCGCTTTAAGGAGATTGTCCAGTATTTTCTGCCATACAGGAAGACAGCCATCACATAACAGTTCAGTAGTCTTTTCTTTGTTTCTATTTTCCTGTCTCTTAATACTCTGCTTAGCTTTTGGAATGCATCTTTGACCATCCAAATACGACTTCGGTTCTCATTGTCACACTTTCCGTTCCCTGCTAGAACAATTCCCAGATATTTAAATTGTACTTATTTGATTAGTAATTTGTATTTTGGGCTTATCCTTTTACTGATGACCATGCATTTTGTCTTCTTGTACTTTAAAATTACTCATTTCTCCTCGCTTTCGTGTTGTCTAGCAAAACGAAATGGAAACTTTAGAACCCAGACACAGATACGTCCGTCTCCCGCCAAGGGCAAGACAACACATAAGCATGACTGTCAATATACACCAGCATATATATGCCTAATTAAATATTCTTTCAAAGAGAAGATAATTCAATAGGTGAAAATTTTTAAAGAAGAAGAAGCATTTCATAGAATAAAAACCTAAGGCGCATTGCGATAGCGAAAGATGACTTACAAAAGCTAAGCAAGATATTAAGAAATAGGAAAATTTCGATAAAAACAAAGAAAAGTAGTTAACTGTTATGTAATATCGGTTCTCTTATATGGCAGTGAGTACTGGGCACTCTCCTCCCGAATAAAGAGAAAACAAGAGGCAACTGTAATGTGTATCTACAGAAGGATGACGAGAATTGTATGGATGTAGCAAGTAAGCAGCGAAGAAGAAAAATTACGGAATCATCTGATTGACAGCATATAGCATATTTCTGGTTGTTTTTGCCGCTTGATCGCCAAAAACCATCATAAATCCCTTTGCCTTCCCGTTTTCCTTCAGTGAAAGTGGTTAGCGCTTATAAGACCCAACTCTAAAAGGAAGTATATGTTGGTCTAGCAAACAGAAACACGTGAGATCCAATAAAACCACCTCTTCTTCTTTTACGTTGATGTCCATAGTATCACAAGTATTTGTAAAAACGTCTTATTTTATTAAAAAAAAGATTACTGAATCATATGATTGACAGGCGATAGAAATATTTATATTTTTATTGAATGTTGAGGCATGATTGGAACTGCTTTGTAATTATGCCTAATTCAGTATTTTTTTCAAAAAGAAGATAATTCAAGAAGGACTTTATAGAACAAAACCTATTGCAATAGCGAAAGATGACTTACAAAAGCTAAGCAAAATATTAAGAAATCAGAAAATTTCGTTAAAAACAGAAAAGTGCTCTTAACTGTTATGTAATATCGATTCTCTTATATGGCAGTGAATACTGGGCACTCTCCTCACGAATGAAGAGAAAACAAGAGGCAACTGTAATGTGTATCTACAGAAGGATGACGAGAATTGTATAGATGGAGGAAGTAAGAAGCGAAGACAAAAAATGGAAACAAAAATGATACTTTCAGTCAGAATCAGAAATAGCTGAATTTTCTGACAGAAAATGGGAAGAATTGATTCATTTTTTATGGGTTATCAACCCTTTGCAGTTTTATTTAAATCCAAAACATATTTTTAGATTACAGGATTGTATTTGAGATAATAATGATTTAGTGATAAATGTTTTACTAATTAAACCTTAGCTGGGAGAAAAGAAGTTAATTCATACCTTTCCCAATGTAATTTGCTCGTAAGTTAATATAAAGAACCCACCTGGAATTCGAACTCGGCTCTCTGATTAATTCCGAGTCATTATCCATTACACAACCTGCACATCCAAGCTTACAGAAAGAAAACTATAGGACCCTGTAGTAAGGGTAATGGAGGAAAGCGAGAAGGGATAAACTAGCAACTAAATGAAGATATCAAACAAGTATAGAGGTTTAAATATCTAAGAAATATTTTCCCAGGGGATGGAAAAATGCGACACCAAAATCCGGAGATAGAAAGATAAGTTACCCCTTTGAACCCGTATAAACGGGTTCAGAGCCTGTCTACCTCCCCGGACGAAATGTTGCCCTTCGGCAAAGGCTCGTCCGGCTTCCTCTCTGCCAAAGACAGTTTGGCAGTAATGAATGGTTTGGTTGTATTTAACGCCACCGCCATGAGTCGTATGTGGAATAAGGCCGGTTTATTGTGTGTTCTCCGAGCCCGTAGGCTCAGCTAAAAATATTCCCGTTCAGGGCCTGTCTACCTCCACGGACGAAACCTTACTTTTCGGCAAAGCTCTGTCCGCGTTCCTCTCCGCCGAGGCGGAGAGTTTGACAGTCATGAACGGTTTGGCACCGTTATATTTAACGCCCACTCCCACCACCACCACGTGGGTCGTATGTGGCACAAGGCCAGTTTAGTATGGGTTCTCCGAGCCCTTAAGCTTGGCCAAAATATTCACTTTGAACCCGTATAAACGGCTTCAGGGCCTGTTTACCTACCCGGACGAAGCTTTACCCTGCGGCAAAGCCTCGTCCGAGTTCCTCTCTGCAAAAAAAAAAGTGTAGGCCAAACAAATTGGGGAGGTTGGGAACCTCGATTTGGATCATAGGCCGAGAACGACACTTACACACATTAACTAGGTACACTTAGAAGAGTCTATGCTTAACCAGGAGAGGGATCCTCATGGAAACGCCCCGTTGTAACTTAGGGAAACCTAAAAAAAAAAAATCAAGGCTAGACCCGTTCAGGCAAACCAGGCTCGCAATTGTTTGTCACCTTCCATTGAAATCTCTCGATACCAACCGCTTTCTATCAGTTCTAATCTTCATCCTGAGCTGGTGCTTGAAGAATCTGATTGGATCCCGATTCGCGTCGTTCAAATCACTATTCTTGTCGTGGCCAGCAGAGTCAAAAACACCATCCGTTTCACCCCAGAATACAAGGGCGACACATTGTCACACGCGTATACGCGGCCAATGAGCACGAGATTTTCGGGAGCGATACAAGCCGTTAACTCGCCGACAGGGACCGAAAGGGAGCGCACCTGAGGACAATGGTAGAAGGCGGGTAAAGCCGTCTCCTCTAAGCCAAGGTCACATCACTGACAGCCTGGCAAATCTACCAAACCCCATTTGAGCGCTACGTCATTGAGAGATAGCCGATTCCAAACCAATCGCCAGGTAAGCGAAAACTTAACTTAAAGTATGTCTCAGTAACTACGATATTCGCTAGTATTGTAATATAAATCCACCTGCTTAACAACTTCTTTCACTAATCTGGCGTTCCAGTGTCTTTTTTTGGTATATAATTTTAACCCCAACTACGAATTGATACGAGCATTATAACAAAACGAAAGCGCCACGTTCTGGGTAAGAGGGTAAGCAGCAAGGCCTCTGATCAGGAGGTTTTGAGGAGCGTGGAACCACTTCTTAATTGCTGGTGTTCCCAGGTTCACCCTGACCCGGGGTGGAAGCACCTGTTAGAGTCCCAGCTATGGACAAATAGCTTCCAAACTATTATGAAAGTGTAACAGTAGGTGTTAATACCAGCAATACATTTTTTGTAAAAAAATAACAGCAATAATTTTCTGAAGAAAAATTATTACCTGCAATACATTATTACCAGCAATACATTTTTGAAAAAGAAAAATTATTACCAGCAATACATTTTTGAAAAAGAAAAATTATTACCAGCAATACATTTTTGGTAAAAAATATTACCCGCAATATATTTTTGAAAAAAAAAAATTTCAGCAATATATTTTTGTAAAAAAATATATTACCAGCAATAGATCTTTTGAAAAAACAAATTAGCAGCAATACATTTTTGTAAAAAAAATATATTGCCAGCAATACATCTTTGGAAAAAAATTACCAGCAATACATTTTTCAAAAAAAATATATTACCAGCAACATATATTTGGAAAAAAAAATATTAGCAGCAATACTTTTTGAAAAAAAATATATTACCAGCAATACATTTTTGAAGAAAATATATTTGCAGCAATACATTTGTGTAAAAACATATATTACTGCCAATACATTTTTGAAAAAAACAATTACCAGCAATAAAAATCCTGTCAGCATTAAATAAGCTATTAAGGTTGATATACCGTAAAACAAAACAAACCGAACCATTAAGGAACCCGATCGCCTACGCCTTGATGCGACTTGGCATTTTAATTAAAACCTTATATTAGCATCAAATTGATTTTATTTTCAAAGCAATTACCGTCTCTACGGACTACAGCAAGAACTCGTCAGCAGCTTCGAAATATTTGTGATATCTAAGTTCAAATGATATAATCAATCATTGAATATGAATTTTATGAAAACTTATAAAATAGATGCGACTGAAACGCGAATGTCTCTCAGTTGAATCGATATTTTCTCCGTGAATAATTTAAATTTTACGAGTGCCACATCAAAATGAAAACTAGGTGATTTTTAGAAATTATTATTTTAGATCAGAATTTCGTTGTTGGTGAGCTTAGGGTCATATCACCTTCAAACATACCAATCTCGTAAGATCACGTCTACTTACTAATGAAAGCACAGCGATAACAACTAACGTGGTCCGTCTATGACTCTCTACTCATCTGCAGGTCTACATAGTTAACAACAATGGCATAATGAATTATGAATGATCATTGAAGTTAAGCAACGTCGAACCTGGTCAGTACCTAGATGTGTGACCGCTTGGGAATACCAAGTGCTTAGATGTGCAGTTGGTGTAATGAATAATGGCTCTAAATTATTAATCGGATAACTGAGTTTCAATTCCCATCGGGTTGGTCATATTCACTTAAGCGCAAATACACTTGAGAAAGTTATGGATGCACATCACCGCAGCTATGTGTTAATTAGTAAGATTTTTTTTTAATCGGTATAAGTCCATGCAAGGCCACTAAGACACAAGGAGTTACGGCGTATGGAAGGATTAGGAACAGAAACATTAATAATGAGCGGAAAGCGGAAACAGTAATCAAAAGGACAGTAGATAGCGATTGACATTGCATCTAAATTTTTGAAGGTTAAAGTTGGCTGGAAAGCATGGCGCCATAAGGGAGTTCCACAAGCGGGAAGTGCGAGAAAAAATGTTAGCATAGAACTTACGGCTATATCTAGTCAGGTTAACTCTAAATTGGTGAGATCTCGACGCCGGTCTGGTACCGCGCTTAAATTCAAAAAGTCTAGGTACCATAGCGAAGATCTCATCCGAACAATGACAGTATTTATAGAAAAGACACAAAGGCAACGTTACGGCTGTGGGGAAGGGACTGAATCGGAATTGCCAGATCAGGACCGATAATATTACTGATTCTTCTTTGGATCTTATCAAGGAGCTTAAGGTAACTAGCAGTGGCACCGGGTCATATGTGACAGCAATATTCTAAGCATGGACGAATGGTAGACTTATAGATATGTAAGATAGATTCTGGAGAGATAAATTGTCTTGCACGACTTTCTTAACAACTAACCTAGCAATTGATTCAATATAGTCTTTCCACTTCATGTTAGCTGAGAACTTTAGCCCGAGAAAACTCAACGAGTCAACTTCAAAAACGTTTCCAAAATAATTCTGTCCTTAAATTCACGTATGAACTCAATACATATTCTGGCCTTGTCAATGATTTTCCATTTAACTTTTGGTGTCTTATTTGTTTCCTTCAGGTGCCAAAAATATTTTGATAGTGAAGTCTGATTTCGTTTGTTTATATTATTAAAGGAGCACTTATGCTGCCTCCATCTATCTTTAAAATTATTCTTCGTGGACCCAATGTATATCATATTAGTGCTAGGGCTCTCTGTGGATGAAATAGTGCATTGGTATACCACAGAATTAATACAACATTTATTTTCTAATGGGCAGTCTTCTGGGTTTCTATATATATATATATATTGTCTTCACTTCATTTTGTATTGCTAAACAATTATCTCCAAAAGAAATTATTACAATCTAAAAAATACTTATTTCTGGCTTTAAATAACCTGAAAAGGGTTGATAGCTTCTAGAAACAAATCGATTAATGAATATATGAGATAAAGAATTATGTTGACATTGTACAACTGGGTGTAGTGTTTGAAACTATTTAGTTTGTGAACTTGATGACCTAGTAATCCTCCAGTCTTAATTGTATTCGTGTATTAGGGAAAGCTGTGTTTATGTTTTTTATTTTACATTTTATTGCGAGGAGAAAAGCGATGTCTGAAGTATGATCTTCAGTACTTAATTTGTTTGGATAGTAAGTTTATGTTCAAAGCATAAGCCAGGGAGGGTGCACAGATTTGGATCCAATTAAACTAAAACGAGCAATAACTGATCAGTAGTAAAAGAAAACGAAACGAGATATCCCTACATATAGGCAGCAGAACGGAAACAATCTGCCACCATGGATTTGATAAAGTGTTTGGTTCAATTTTCCCTAAAAGCAGAGACAAACATTTGAAGAAGCCCGGAAAGTACAACGGGCCAAAACTTAATCACGCTTCACTCAATATGCAGTTATTCTCAGTGACATCCAGTAAATTTTTATAGAATTTAATAGATTTGACAAATTGAAAACATTTCACCGGTTCTAGTTTTGATTACGCGTTTCGCCTTTCTAGGCTTCATCAGATCCCCAAAAGAAAGAAATATGTGTATGTGTATTTGTGTGTATGTTTAAATAATGACTCATAGTACCTTTTCCCTAAGTTGGCGATTCTCGTGACTAAAGAAGATTTCTTCTTTAGTCGATAGTAACTTTAAAAAAAATATAAGATAGTAACTTTAAAAAAAAAACTTTAATATTTAGTGTGTATCTTTTCTTTGTATTGTATATTTTGACAAATTTCTTCAAAACTTTGTCGGGATTCTATATCCTATTTTAAACACATATAATTTAATATCTGTCGATATTTCTAAAATAAGGTATTGTAATTATTTACATTGTTCGGACTGTTGTCTTCATCTTTATTGCCATATTCACGACGTTTCGACCGCTGTACGCTCCCGCCTTCTTCAGGTGATTGGAATTACGAACTGAACCCTGTATTTCCTCCACATGGGTAGATTGTTTTAATTACCCGTGCGATGCCTCATGAGGATGTATCAGTTATCTCCCTTTAACTCAACTCTCCAATTTTTTGAGGACACACGGTCCAGTGGATAAAAACGTTTGTTGGATCCAATAACTTGACCCAAAGAGTTGTGGCTACTGCAGGGGTAAAAAAAAATTAAAAAAAACGAAGTCATTTTTCATATGACTATCTAATAAGGCTGGGGCGTACAAGGGCCAAATCTTCGTGAATATGGCAATAAAGCTGAAGACAGTAGTCCGGACAATGTAAACAGTGTAAATAGTTACAATAACTTAGAAATATAGAGAGATCCTGAAAGGTCCGAACGCCGGGAATATGACAGTACAACATTCAGAACAATGTAAATAATTATATATTATTTAATATAATATACTGAAAGTAATTTTAAGCTTATTCTCTGAGAATTAATCATTCAAAAATCATTATTCTAAGAAATCCAAATTATTGTAATAATATTAAAATACAGCAATTCGACTTTTTTAATGTTCTCATCTTTAAGAAAAACGTCATTAAAAATCGTAACACGCTGGGTCTAGTGCTTCTAAAATTCTGTAACTACGACAAAGAATAGAATTCGAGAATATGTGGGTAGAGTGACGATTATCGGCGATGTAAAGGGGGAATCGTTGACGTGCAAATTCCGACCGAGTTGCGTTCACTTTTGAATTACTGAGCCTGAGAAGAAAGCAGGTATTCATCTATTCTCCCACATCCTCCACAACTATGAATTTAATAGCAGAGTAGACTGGAATATCTAGTCTTGCGTAGAAACCAGTCTATAAGAATAGAAAATTTTGAATTTCAAACCGGCTGAAGACAACAGGAAAACGCTCTCCAATCTTTTCCAAGAAGTCATGGCGATTCCCAGATAATAAAAAGGAATCTATGAGAAGGACAACTCTGAATTCCAAACTGTGGAGAAGGCAAAGGAAAACCACTCCCCTATCTTTCCCAAGAAGTCATGGCAATTTACAGATAATAAAAAAAAGGAATCTATGAGAAGAATAACTCTGAATTCCAAAACGTGGAGAAGGGAATAAGAATTCACTCCCCTATCTTTTCCAAGTCCTGGCAATTCAGAGATAATAAAGAAAAGTAATCTGTGAGAAGGACAAGTCTGAATTCTAAACATGGGAGAAGACAACGGGAAATGACACTCGTGTCTTTCCCCAAAAGGTGTGGCAATTTGTAGATAAAGAAAACGAACCCTTGGGGCTATAATCTCCAACCTGTCTACTTACTAATTAAATCATAGCAGTAACAACTAGCGTGGTAAGTCTGTGACTCTATGCCTAACTGCATGTCTACAGGGTTAAAAACAAAAAGATTGAAGATGTTACTTTAATCTGTATGGCTGTTTCTAGATTTAATAATAATAATAATAATAATAATAATAATAATAATTCCGCTCGTACCAGGCAAGCTGATGTAGATAACTTTGTCCGCACCAGAAAAGCTGATGTAGACAAACACCGTATCCAACAGGGGTTACATAGTGGAGGGTTAATCGCTGAAAACGAAGTTTCTATTTTTGCTTCACGGGACCAATGCTTGCTAAGTAGAAATTACCAAGCACAAATACTGAAAAATTGTGTTAACTCAAAATGGCGATTCTGTGATAAATATTCAGAAACAATTTCGCCATCTTGTATCAGGTTTCACGGTGTTAGCACCCAACTGATTATAGAACTCGGTACGATAGATTTGAGTTAATATCTGCTTTTGAAAATATGCAATTTTTACGGAAAGGAAAATACAAGAAATTGGTATGAACACCGCCCAGACCCGGTTACAGAGAAAGGATCCAATTCTATGGGACTTTACAATACACACAAACAGAACAATCAAAGCTAATCGCCCAATCACCATGATTAAAGACCACAAAAACAGAATGTGCTTCCTTATTGACATGGCAGTTCCTGCAAATTTTAATGTATCTTTGAAGATCTTTAAAAAAATATCAAAATACAAGGTTATGAAGTGGAAATCTAAAAAAATATGGCACAAGAACATCAGTAATTGATGTTGTAGTTGGAGCCCTCGGGTTGATTGGAAAAGATTCCGGTAAAACCATTGAAGGGGTTCCTATTAGCCCATTCCTTAAAGAAATACAAAAAAATATACTAACGAATGCAGGTCACACATTACAAAGAGATTTATGTGTAAAATTTGGGTTTTTGGGGTTTTTTTTTAATGATTAGTAGAAAATGTCTTGAAGCCAATTCTGATATTAGGTCTCTGGTTGGGACGCGGAAGGAATGTATATATAACAGAAAACCAAGTAAATAAATAATAATAATAATAATAATAATAATAATAAGGAAATATGCATAAAACAGAAAACTAAGGCAAAAAATAATAACTGCAAGAAATTGTTATGAACACCAACCTAACCTGATAACAGACATAGAACTTGTAAGAATTTTATTGGAATTTGCAAAGTTCCCAGATGAAAGCTAATCGGCCAGACATCGTGATCAAAGACCACAAAAACAAATTGCGCTATTTTATTGACATGGAAGTTTTCTCAGATTGCAATGTAGCTTTGAAGCTCTTAAAAAAAAAAAACTATAAAATACAAATAATCCCCTGTTTTAGTCGGGGCTTGACATTGATTGGAAAAGGTTTCGATAGACCCAACGAAATAGAATAAACTTTTCTCACGAGCACAGATCACATATTACGAAAGGTTTTATCCATGTAAGATATGTGTGTTTTAGCTTTATTTTTGTTTTTCTACAAAATGTTCATTGGAAAATGTCACGATAACATTTCTGACGTTAGGTTTCTGGTTGGGACCCGGAAGGAAATGAGGAAAAATCAGAAATAAAAGGAAATAATAATAATAAGAAGAAGAAGAAGAAGAAGAATCTTATTTTTGTATATTTATCTATTTTTATACTTGAAAATTAAAAAAAATTATAAAACTTGAAGAAGACATTCTGTCGAAATATTGTCGAACATTGTCAAACACTTTGTTTTTTCTTTTCTTAAATAGCGCTCTTCTCTTAACTGTTGAAAATATTAAAAGAGTAATGTCAATCATTTTATTTAATAATAATAATAATAATAATAATAATAATAATAGGTGCGCTTGGAATGATAAAAAAGGAACACAACAACACATTGAAAAAATCCCTGGAAATCCCAGCTTAAGAGACGTACAGAAAATTGTCTTGATGAGTACAGCCCACACACTAAGAAGCAATTTGTTTATGCAACGCTAGTAATGTTATGGGAGTTAGAAAAACAAATCATGAGACGTGGTAGGTAGTGTGCCTATAGCAGAAATCGAAATATAATAATAATAATAATAATAATAATAATAATAATAATAATAATAACTACTGTTAGGTGTTGATAATTGTAACAAAGGAAAAAAAGGATTTACCACAACACAGAGCTAAATCATAAACAAATATTTAATTTACTAAAACACAATATAGAATATATACAAGATAAACAATTGTGACCTACAAAACAGAAAACACAGAGTTACTGGCAAAGTGTTACGAGGGAGAAGGAAAGGGAATCAAATATGTTTAGGGCTAGTGAAGTAATCTAAGTGCTATATTTGGAAATCCACAAAGGTGTGTAAATAAATATTAATTTTTAGTTTGGTCAATGAAAATTAGTCAAAATTCTATTTACCAAATTTGTTCCATGAAATTCTCTTTTGGGTTTTTGTTGGTCTGCAACTTTTTATAGAGATTTTTTCGGCTGGATATAATAATCCTCGAATCAAAAACCGGAGTTGATAACAGCAGAAATTCCCCTTCAACAACTGACAACCCTTTTCCAAAATGGGGCTAACACCTAATTTGCATTTTTCTAGATGTTTCTCGAATATACTGGAATGATCTAGAATCTTCCGAATGTTCTATTTCAAATTTCTCTGTTTTATATCTACTTCATGAATGAAAACTTTTTGTATTAACAGGTAGGACTCAGTAGAATCCCTTGCTATAAATTTTAACCTTATTGAGACTTTCTTATTATAGAAATGCATCCTCGTAACACTACACCACACACATTTCGAAGGGCTTTATCTATGTAAAATGTGTGTGATTTTTTTTTTAAATTGCTCAGTGGAAAATGACATGAAGCCATTTCTGACCTTAGGTCTCTGGTTGGGATCCGGAAAGAAATGAATACACACCAAAAATATAAGGAAATAAATTAATAATAGCTGAAAAAAAATACTCCGATCTCCTGATTGAAATTACCAGAATGTAGAACATGCAGTTAGTATTGGGACGTTGCTTTCTGCACTACTGAGAAAAAAAAAATGGTTGCTCAAATTTACTTAAGAACACTCCAACAGCAAATGCGACATTTTGGAAAACGACATGAGATAATTTTCTGCAAGAATAGGAAGAGATCTTTTAGAAAAAAGCTAATCAACATTACGCGGGATTTTTTTTTTTTTTTTTTTACTTATGGAGTGTAACAGCAAAATTGTTCAAATCGTGTAACACCAAAATTGTCCAAATCGCGTAACAGCAAAGTTGTTCATCCCACAATATGTTTAATAACTAAAAAAAAAAAAAAAAAAAACACTAAATTAATTGAGTTTATATTTTCCAGGTTTTCAGAAAAGATTTTTAGCCATCTTGACACCATTTGTCGTAAGAATCAGTGAAAACTCTTTTGAGTTATTCAGCTATAAAATAGCAAGTTAAAATTGTTTTGTGTCAGCCACACTATATCTTCTGAAGTGAGCAATAGTGAGAGGAAAAAAATAATTCAGGGCTTCAGTAATGCTACCAACATTCATACTCTGGCTCCCAAAAAAGAAGATGGCTGAATTGCCTACATTTGAAAGACTGTTTCTAAAAATATCTCTGGTCTTGGAAGATGAACTGACACAAGAAAGTACAATAGATTGGGGAAAAAAAACGATATAAAACACAATCAGAATACAATGTGGAAATCTATAAAGCTTTTAAAATAAACACTTTAAAACAATTTAATAATACAGTAACTATAAACAAAATGTTTTTTGCTATCCTCTGCCAGCTGCAATGATTGAGAAAGCATTACCCCGAACCATCGCCAGTCGGACACGCTGCAAGACCCACTCCGTTTCGCGAGGCTCGTCCCTTAACCGAAGGAACGCTAGCGAACAAGGCCTAATAACCCCAGAAGTCTCCAATGCCACTGGAGTAAAAAAAATCAGCAAGAGAGGAATATTTAACTATTTTTTTTATCTCTGCGTCCCGGGCGACGGATCCTGGCTCAACCGCGGACCTGAACAAATTACCGACTGAAAATGTATCAGCACAGGTCGCATCCAAAATCAAGGACTTCCCCATTTTAAAAGGGATAGTGGTAATCCCATGCGGCCGCTTTCCATCACTACGCTCGAACCTGTAGGCCTCGACCGTGGTGATGGAAAATTTGAAGTTTGAAAAAGCAGTGAAATTGAATCTGTCAATTTGTGGTAATAATTTTTTATGTAGAACTATAATTGTTTTATGAAATGCGTGTAGGAAATTCAGTCGTCCATGTTTTTTTTTAAATCTAAACTTTTTTTATAAATTAAAAATCTAAACTTTTTTTTTAATTTCTTGGATGAAGAATTGTCATAATTAACATTATTTATATTTGGACTATTGTCCTCATCTTTGTTGTTTCTAAATACAACAAAGATGAGGACATTAAGCCTAATATAAATAGTGTAAATAAAAATGAAAATATCCGAATTCCCTACAAATGATGGCCTTGATGTGATCCGCTTAACATTGAGAATTGCCTGTATTTGGGAGAATCAAGTTTGTACATTTGTTTTGTAGTATTGTATGCAGGCAAATTTATAGTCAGAGGACCTTCTGTGTAATCAGTGATTAATTCTGTGGCCACCGTTATTTCAACATTATTGTAGTATCAGAGATGTTCTAATATCAAGTTGTTGGGCATTTGTATGAAGGCAGTGTCTGGTAAGGTTAAAGGCTATGTGTGTAAAAGCATCAAGAGGTTAATTTTCATTATCGTGGTCACCATTTCAGATTTTTAACATTAAAAAAATGGACGACTGAATGTTCCCCATATTGGAGACCGTTTTTGAAAATATCTCTGATCATGGGATATGAACTGATACCAGAAAGTATTCGAATGTATAGGTTGTCTTACGCCCCTTTCTATGGAAGTAATATCTGTCTATGTGTCTGTTGTGGATTCCAAGATGAAATTCGGTCTCCAATGAATGACAAACGCAAGAATTAAATATAAGAAATTAAATGTATTTACAAAATAATACAATGGGTAATACTGTTAGTAAATCCGGGAACGCGGTTAGTAGCAATAATAATATATATATATACAATCTCGAAGTAGGGCTTCCTTAGAGTCTACGTGCTTGTAACTGTGACTTCTACAAGTGGTTACCTCACACTATTACTCTACCTCCAACTCAATCTCTGCTTGCTTTCTTTCTGTCTGTCTGTCTGTCTGTCTGTCTCTCTCTCTCTCTCTCTCTCTCTCTCTCTCTCTCTCTCTCTCTTCTGGGTATTTAACGGCTCAATCCAAGTCACACTCTGGTCGAGTTCACTCAATCAAAAAGGGTAGGACCCCATAACACCCCCCTCCTTAGATCCCTTTTTTGGGGGGGAGTTAGTATTTTTGTCTCTTATGGTTGATAATCAGGGGTTCGACAAATTTTCTCTTCCTGTTTGACCTTCTCATTCCTGTGTCTTCCTGCGATTTTCATTTATTATCTGACCTAAATATTTAATTTCATTTAGGAAAATATCACACTTTTCTCCTTTTACTTTGAACCCCATAACAGTGTCGAAATTTCTTCGCTGTATAGGTATCCGGCGAGAAGACACATCCTTGTCTTTCACCCCTATCTATTTTTTCATATATGCTGAACTTATTTTCTTTCCATATACATGCAGTTTGGTGGCAGTATAGGTTCTTGACTATTTTAATATATGTATTATTACGTAGCTGAATATAACTTGATACTTTCTCGTCTCCAGTAAGCCTGGGTTTACTGTTTCTCTCAATCCAACAGTCGATTTTCTCCATGCACACTGAACAAGACACATTACTATTAAGCAGGATTTTTTTCCCCTTTATGCCATCTACGCATATTATGGACGCCTAAATATCCAGATAGCAGTGAATCAATTTAAATCCCAGCATTAAATCAAGTGTCTATATATTTAATACTGGAAAAAGAGCAACAAAATTCTTCCGTTCAGAGATTCAGTATCAGCTCACAGTTATTGAGCTCGTCTGGTCAACCATTACTCTTATGTAATGAATTTTCTCGTTACGGGGTATCTGTATATTTTGCCTTGTTTAAAACTCAAGCTTTGTTATTAATAACTCAATCTGTTTATTTGT
>CAHIKZ030005079.1:1075000-1130000 GCA_903632075.3 Acanthosepion pharaonis | reverse complement strand
TGTTTCGCTCTATCACAGCTCATCAGTATGGCTAGATATCCGATTGATTTGGCATCAGTCGGAGATTTTTTCCCCTAAGCTATGAGCTCCCGGCAGAAACGAAGGTGAATTTTTATGTATTTATTAAATAAACCCGGAAGTGACTATATATTATTATTATTATTATTATTATAGATTACAATAAAATAACATTTTACATCGCAATACAAAAATGGTACATGTAATTTGAGCCAATTTTCTTCTCACATTTTAAAACTTAATATAGAATTAAGGCAGGCGTTTCTCTTTTTAATGAGACTTTTGTGACTCTTTTGCTTCTTCTCTCACACTTCTCACTTGTTAAATCCTCTCCTCTCCTCTTCCTTTCTAGTCAAGTTTGATATTCAAAAATGTAAATGCATTATCAATCGTTAGTTTTTATCTACTTAAATCCTGTCGTTTTATTGTTCTCTATCCATAATAGTGTTTTCTTTTATTTCTCATGTGTTATGGCTCTTGATTCCTTGGGGAACATAGTGCCACAATAACATCTCTCCAACAAACGCGGTTCCGGACGATCGTCTTCAGTTCGGCCCATGTCGTGCCGACTGTCTTTATCGTTGCGACAACATTTCTGTGCCAAGTCTGTTTTGGTCGATCCACTTTTCGCTTCGCTTGTGGATTCCAGTCAAGGCCCTGAGGAATGAATGACTGATCCATCCTCATTCTCGTTTCCTGGTGTCAATCTTGGGCTTGTCTGTTCCTGTCCCACACATGGTCGTTGTAGACCATGTGTGGGACAGGAACAGACAAGTAAATGTCTGAAGTCTGTGGGTGTTGATCGACCCATTTCAATCGATTTTGAATGTGATTTCTCGTCAACGGAGGCTTCGATACAGGTTTGACTGTTGTTGCTATTTCCCTCAGATACCGACGCCGAGTACTTTTAGACACAGTAGGATCCCCAATGCGACTGAAAATCTCTTGACTGGTAAGTCCAGGATTCTTCGTGGCCTCTCGTTTAAGTCGTGACATGAGACGACGTGAAATAACCCTCGGCTTGCCTATATCTGCCATTTTGCATACTTGTGTAGGGTCGGCGGTGAACTTTTTCACTGTTTGATGACACCTCCCTATCATTTTAGAAATGTCTACGGTATATTTACTTTTTGAGAGTTCTGAGGTGATAGTTTTCTTTTCAGCATCACTTAAACTGCTTTTACAGCACATCTATTCACTAAATTCTTACACTTTTCTAATAATTTGACACGCTCAAATCACCGCGCTGATAACAAATATAGTGCCAGATCTGTACGAAAATTTCAGTGATTGCGCAGATCAGTGTTGCCAATATTGAGTGAAAATTTTGTGTAAATTGATTGGACGGTTTCTGAAATATTAGAAAAAAGTTATCTCGATAATAATTTGGCACGCAGTGTAGATTGGCCCCAGAGTGTTGAAAGCATGTCGGGATTTGTTGATTCGGCACTTGATGTTTTCATCTAACCCCACCTATCTTTACTGACGATGCTTCCCAGGTTATTTCTCATATTCTCTAGAATTCAGTAGCCCTTTGTGTCTTAGTGGCTTTATTGCCTTCCTTGTGGGTGTAATGATTAAAAAACAATGGCTACCTCATTATAATTCCTAAGAATTTATGATAAGTCGTAGATAATAGAAAAAAAGGAATTTGCGAAGAGTCGTTGATGTCCTGAAGCCACACAACATTAAAATAAAAAGAAATACTTACAATATTGAGACAGGCAATTCGCTTGCAAATTTTACAGGCAAATTGTCTGTAATAGAAGTCTTGAAAAAGTTATTTCCAAAATTAAGAATTTATGCAGACAATAACTTCTGAATTACGCTTGTGCAGACATACCGATCACTGGAGAACAAATTTTATTTTTTTTATATCGATTGAATTAGATTTGACTATTAGTTCTATGTAATTTGGGCACACTGAGCATAAAGTTTTACTCGTTTTTCCTCTATCAGGTCTGGATTTTGCTCAACATCCCTCCTTTTTCGTCGTATTAAAAGTTTTTTTTTTCTCAATACTCGCTAAGTTTTTTTGCAGTTACACATTATGCAACAAAGTTTTAATCTAGGTTTTTGAACCTATTGATATGCCATTGTTATATTATGTATACTTTTATATGTAACACCCTAAAAATATTTTTAATTTTATCATTTTAACCCATTTTAATATTAGTAAATTAACCTAGAAATATAGAATTTTAGAATTCTCTCAAACCTTCTAGTTTTCTGTAGAATATTCTAGAGGGACAACTAAAACTTGTTTCCGGAGCTAATCAGCCATTTCAATCAGTCAGTTAATTAATCTTTGGCATATGATTTAATGAATAATCTTGTCATTGTGATTTAATAGTTAATTTAAGCAGACGAACCGTATATACTCGTGTAACGCGCTGTCTTGCGAATCGTGTGACCCTCCATATTTTCACTTAAAACAAATATTTTATCATGTATCTGGTGTATCATTCGAGTTCCTTTGTTGAGAGACCAAATTACAATAGACTAACCGCTTTTCCTCTATCTCTTTATCTTATCTTCTAGTTAAATAAATTAAAAAATTAAAAGAGAATGATAAAAGTATCGTTAGTAATGCGTACAGCCTTAACAACAACGAGAAACGTAAACAATGGAAAAGATTCATATTCGCTGTTTGTATTTTATAATACGATACTAATATGTGAATACTGAATGCAATATTATTGGATACCGTTAAACAAAACATCAGTTTTATCAAAATAATATTTATTTTTAATGCCGTTGTATTTTTGACTACAGTAAATCGATATATAGTTTGGTCAACGGCGTAGCCATGGCCAGCAGTACATACGTTTATTTTATATCTTGTGTATGATGCAAGCCCCTTAAAATTGACTTCAAAATTATGTCTTGAAAAGTCGCATGATACACGATTATATACGGTAATTTATATTGTACCAAATTATATGTGTTTCTAGAGTAATTTCATAGATTGTACCTATTTCATTATAAGTTCCTATTTAGAACAAAACGGGAATTTTCGACGGTCCAAAAATAAGAACTTTAATTATAGACATCAATTTTCCTAATGTCATGAATGAACGCAAAAAATGCCTGGTTCTCATTTGTGGACTTGAGAGAAAACTTCTTGGCAATTATAGAGCAGAAAATTACGAAGAAATCGTAAAAAGAATTGTAAGGCATCACAAAGAATTAGAGTAAAATAAGATCATAAAAATGCATTTTTAATAATAAACTTGACCAATTCCCAAGTAATTTAAGTGATATAAATAACAAACAATGGGAAAGATTCCACCAAGATATCAAAATTTTGGAGGAACGCTATCATGGCCGCTGGGATTCTCTCATGATGGCTGATTACTGTTGGTGTTTGAAAAGAGACCTGCTATAAACAAGCAAATAAGCTAGAAAGTCTTATATCAGGTCATCCCATGTCCGAATTTTGAATAAAGAAAACAAGTGACCAAATGTCACATTTAATTACAGATTCAATCAACAATGTATTTTCCCTGATATATCTATGACTTCCTTCCGTCTATTAACAAGCTTACTAATTCCATTACTGTAAAATTCTTTTGGCTTTGATTCGAAGAACTCACAAATGTATGTTTTAAGCTCTTCCTGTGTTACAAAAGCTGTTTCTTCCAAATGATTCTGTAAGCTACGAAACAAATGGTAGTCTGAAGGAGCAAGATCGGGAGAATAGGGTGGATGAGGAATTTTCTCCCAACCAAGTTCTTGTGACGTGATTCTTGCTGTGTGGATTCGCGCATTGTCCTGATGAAACATCACCTCTTTTCGATTCACTAGAGCAGGTCTTTTTTTCCTCAAAGTTTGGTTCAAACGCTTTAATTGCTGACAGTATATATGAGCATTAATTGTTGCATTAGGTGGTAAGAATTCAAAGTGGATTATTCCTTGGCGATCCCACCAGATTGAAAGAGAACCAATTCCTCAACTGATAATGCAGTGTATTCTTCAAGGTCTGCTTCAAGAAGCTTTTCATCAAACTCAACTGGACGTCCGGTTCGATCTTCATCTTCAAGGGTGAAATCTCCACCTCTGAATTTTGCAAACCATCTTTTGCAAGTTCTTTCATTCACACATTCCTCTTCATAAACTGAGTGAATGTTTCTAGCCGCTTCGTCTCCTGAGTTTCCATTCTTGAACTCATGAAGCATTATGTGTCTCAAATGATTCTTGGGTACTTCCATGTTAGCAGGGTTTTAATCAAACAAAATTTAATTTTATTGTTCTCTGAAATAAAATTTGATCAGCTCAAATGCATCTAAACATAAAAATAATGTTCAGCTCTATTAGACATTATAAAATACTCGTTAAATTTCGTTCATTTTAAAAAAAAATAAAATTCGGTCATAACATATGGGATGACCTGATAAAAAAACATTTTTGCTAAATCTTCATATGTTTGTTTTTTTATTTATTTTAAGTCATTTTTATTGTTATAACGTAATTTTACTGTAGTTTGAACTGCTTGTATTCATGAAACTTGAAAAAGAATTTTAACACATGACTTAATTTTTTAGTCCTAATTTGAAAAAATCTGCAAAGTTACGCATAGACTGTTGACAAGGATCAGAGCTTAATAGCCCCAAACCGAGTTAAAATTCGTCACTTTCTCACAGACATGATGTGGCTTCCCTCTGTCTTTTCTACAAATGGCAACTGCTCTGACGAGCGACTTTCACTATTACACCGACTGCATGAATTTAAGCGTGCTACTAGGTTGGCATGTCGGTCCCACCCTTTCACTGTCGAAACAGTTAAATGCAACCGCTTTTTCTACTGCAACAGCTTCTTCACTCACTCTTCCCGCAAGTGGAACTCCCTTCCTCTTACTTGTTTCCCTGATGACTATAATCTTTTAAATATTCAAATGTAATTTCAATCGGCATCTCCTAATACTTTGATCCTGATCCCCATTCTTCTCTATAGCCTTTCCCCTAACACCCCTCTTTACTCTTGATCTCACTCTCTATAACCCCTTGATTGGGGTGAGATACTTAAAAAAAAAAAAAAACTTCTCGCTTGTGGAACTCCAGTCAAGTTTGATCTTCAAATATTTAAATGCGATATCAATCGCTATCTTCTGTCTTCTTGATACCTGTTCACTTATTGTTATCGCTCACTAAAGCCTTTCTTTCTCTTATCGTTATGGTCCGGTTCCTTGTACCACGGTAATAGTCCAAGGTAGAACCAAATAAGAAGAACTCGAACATGGATATGGAATAACACAGATATATTACAAACAGGAATATATACAGAGAAGTAGAAAGTGTTAGTACGAACAATCAGGTTTAGTAGTAATTGTCTGAACGCGACTTTGCTTCGGACTGCCTCTGACTCGACTGACTGACTCGCTCGCTCTGACTGACTGACAGACTCCTGACGGACTTCATTCCAGACTTCAGGCTGAACAGTATTTAGTCAACCGATCAGCCGGTCAGCTGGTAGTCCGACTTCGGACTGAACAGTATTTAGTCACCCTCCACGAGGGTATCATGTGGCACAAAGCCAGTTTAACGTGGAATCTCCGAGTCCGTGGGCTCGGCCAAAAATATGCCCTTTTGAACCCGTATAAACGTGTTCAGGGTCGCTTTACCTTCCCGAAAGAGACTCCGCCCTTCGGCGTAGCCTCGTTCGGGTTCCTCCCCACCCGAAGGAAGAGAGTTAAACCGATCAGCCGCTCAGCCGGTTGCCCGACTTCGGACTGAACACCTGCTTCCTCTTGAGGCTCAATATTTATTACGTATGGAATAGTCCATTATGTTATTATGGGTAAGGTCCTATAACACTTATATTCATTCATACTCAGTATCCCATCCTTTGCGTCTTAGTGACTTTATTGCTTTGCTTGGGGTGAAATGATTCGCATTGAAATGTTTACTACTGAAAAGGAAATAATTTCTACGGCACATCTCGGAAAATATCTCTTGCGATGGTTTAGAACATATTTTCATTACCACTTAACTATGGCGATGTCTTCTCGTCTCTCTGTATCATCCCCGGGTAACATTCAGGGTAATTCGAACCGATTCCTATATTTAATATATGGCAGCAAATTTTGCCCGTTCTGCTGTCTATGTCTAGGGATATCTCGTTCGCTTCTTAATTTATTGCTATGCGGTTATCACTTTCCCTCTCAGTCCGACTACACACTAAACGACCAAAATATTGATCTTTCATCATTTTAGAAAAATGGTAAAAACAAATTAATGCTTTTCGTTTCTAACAGACATAGCGAGTGAAAAATTGTCTAATCTATGCTAATCTACAAAAACTACACACACACCATAAAAATAATTTCGCCATTTTTCCAACGGAACGTTTACACACAGTCATAGTAAGATATGTTAACCCGAAATTGGAGACAAATCTCAAAATTGCGAATTTGTCAAGTTCCCATTACAGTGAAATTTATTCCATAATAAGTTAGTAGAAACTTAGTAATGACTTCACATCGAGTTTCAAAATGGACGCGAATTCAAGACTACTGGTCTTAAACTATAAACTAAACTATAAAGTTTATAAGATGAAACATTATCAAACCAGACTTGTAAGGGTGGATTGAAAAGTTCACAGGCTGACTATGAAGACATGATGGTAGACCTGTGGAATCTTCCATGCATTAATTTCAACTTTTCTTGTTAATGACTGCATTGTTTCTTGATAAATTCCAAAGAAGAATCAGCAATATTATCGGTCCTGATCTAGTTACTCGGCTTGAGTCATTTTCCCAAGCCGTAAGGTTGTCTCTCTGTTTTTTTTTTTTTTGTTGGTTTTATTTTTTTTCTATAAATACTTTTATTGTAATTGTTCGGATGAGCTAAGGAGGGGGGTCATTACTAACATTATATTATTTGGTTCCTTGTAAATAGTTTTGTTTACATATTGTAAATACTCATTGTGTCTAGTTTTTAAATTGTTGTTTTTATTCCCTCCCCCACAGACAATGAATTGTAGATATGGGGACTAGTTAGGATTTTCATAGAGACAAGAGGTATTATGGTGAATGTAGTAAGAAAGGTAAGTAAGAATGCGTTGTTTTGGTGTAAGGAATATTGTTGCATGTTTGGGTCAGTGTTTGTGGCTATGTAAGTTTAGTTAAGTTTATATAAGACTATAATTGGTAACAGAAGCCATTGGTTTATACCAGCGGCTTCCCATACTTCATACTTCTACAATTCACTCTCGTGTCGTCATGTGTGACGTCATGAGATGCGTTGCGATTTTCGCTTCTAGCGTCTTATATGCACGTGTTTATCGTTGCTTACAAATCATCTATGTAAACATTGACAGACTATCATCACTGTCTTGTCCGTATGTTGCTTAATATGTTGTAACTGACATCTTTGATAATGGCTTATGTAAGCCGAAAGCTTAGATTGGATTAAAAAAATATGGATCAATATTAATTCAACGATAATGTTATTAAACTTATCAGACGTTATGAAAAAAATTTACATAAAATAAATAGACAACACTTGTCTATATTATTTAATGAAACGTGTATGAATATATATATATATATATATATATATATATATATAATATATATTTCTTTCAGTATGAGGTATACTAATATTTGTGAATTTCTTTCTAATTCTTCCAAACCATGTAACCCCCTGTGTTTCCATGGCTTTACTGACTTGAATGGGGTGTTACCGATTTAAAAAATGACTGATATCAGACTATTCAAAGAAAACTTCAAATGTAACTAGTAGCAACTTAAAAAAGGAACAAAATTTGGTATCGTGGAGTTATCATATACCTGCAGAAAATGGGTTTAGCCAAAGACATTTATGATGATACGGTTGCTATATTAGGGAATGATGCCCCAGCTTTATCAACAGTGCAAAAGTGGGCAGTTGAATTTAGGAGAGAAAAGGGGGCGTTTTGAAGACGACTCATGGTTTTGGACGTCCTGCTGATGCCACACTGAGGAAAACATTGATCGATTTCACTACATACTCACAGGTGACAGGCGAATGACTATTAAACAAATAGCTAATGTTTTTTAGCTTATCTCGTGAGAGAGTTGAGAATACTCTGCACAATGAAGTTGGCATGAAAAGAAGTGAGTTTCCACGCCTTCTGACACCAGATCAAAAGCGCACAGGCTGACCACATCGCGAGAAAATCTGACATTGTTGGAAGCAGTTCTATCTGGTTTCCTTGAATACTTCCTAACTCAGCATTTTCAAGCAGAGGCAAAGAGACAATTAGTGCAATGGAAACATCGCTCCTTGCCGGCTCCAAAGGCCAACGTGGTTTCAGGAAAATCTATTTGCAGGGAAGATGATGGTCTCAGATTTTTTGAGGTGAAAAAGCCATTTTGTTTAATGACTATATTCAAAAGGGCCACTCTATCAATGGAGAGTACTATGTTAAGTTTCCGAGTCAATTTCGAAAGGCTATCAGGACCAACCGCCGAGAAAAATTAACGAAAGAGGTCTTGTTTCATCAGGGCAATACTCCAGCATGCAAGTCATTGGTTTCAATGACTGTCGTGCGTAACGGTGTCTTTGAACTGGTTGATCACCCTCCTTACCTTCCTGACTTGATTATCATCTGTTTCCCAACATGTAAAAACACATGGCTGGGAAGTAGTTTCACGTCGATGATGTCATCATATCATAATTCTTTGAATAATTAGATGTCAGCTTAACTGAAATGAAACAATGCAGTTATTAATAAGTTCATTGAAATTTTTAGCCCACTCTTGTACCAGGAAATAAATAATGAAGGTTATTTACAAGCTTATGAGTTGAAATTAATGATGCATTGTTTTACAGCTCGAGAATCACTCCTTCATAGTAAGCCTATGAATTTTCACCCTTCACGTAAATATATAATGTTAAATAAGAAGAGTTGAAATTAATTCAGGCAAGATTTCACATGAACTTTCATAGTCAGCCTATAACTTTTCAGTATCCTCGTAATAAATACACAATGCAGTTATTAATAAGAAGAGTTGAAAATAATTCATGCAAGATTTCACAGCTATAGGATCACTCCTTTATAGTCAGCCTATGAACTTTTCAGCCTATCCTCGTACCTGGAAATACACTATGCAGTTATTAATAAGAAGGGTTGAAAATAATTCATGCAAGATTTCACAGCTATAGGATCACTCCTTTATAGTCAGCCTATGAACTTTTCAGCCTATCCTCGTACCTGGAAATATATAATGCAGTTATTAATAAGAAGAGTTGAAATTAATTCATGCAAGATTTCACAGCTATAGGATCACTCCTTCATATTCAGCCTATGAACTTTTCAGCCTATCCTCGTACCTGGAAATACACAATGCAGTTATTAATAAGAAGAGTTGAAATTAATTCATGCAAGATTTCACAGTTTTAGGATCACTCCTTCATTGTCAGCCTATGAACTTTTCAGCCTATCCTCGTACCTGGGAATACACAATGCAGTTATTAATAAGAAGGGTTGAAAATAATTCATGCAAGATTACACAGCTATAGGATCACTCCTTTATAGTCAGCCTATGAACTTTTCAGCCTATCCTCGTACCTGGAAACACACAATGCAGTTATTAATAAGAAGAGTTGAAATTAATTCATGCAAGATTTCACAGCTATAGGATCACTCCTTTATAGTCAGCCTATGAACTCGTACCTGGAAATATACAATGCAGTTATTAATAAGAAGAGCTGTCATTAATGCTTGCAGGATTTCACAGCTCTAGCATCACTCTTTCATATTCACCCTATGAACTTTTCAGCCCGTGCACATTACTAGAAATAAACAATGTTGTTATTAATAAGAGTTGAAGTTAATGCATGCAAGATTTCACAGTTCTAGCATAACTCTTTCATAGTCAGCCTATGTAATTTTCAGCCCACTATTAAGCAACTATAACCTGTTGAGCTGATGTGTCGGTAATTTTCGCTTTTTCATGTCTCAATTCAGCTTTTCAAAAATAGAACTATTTTGAAGCGGACTGGTCAATGCGCTTATTTTTAAATATTTTTCTCTCAGACGTTTTTTTTTTCTTCACTGTCTAAACGTTTCCAGTTTCTTATCAAATTTTGTCTTTTATTTGTGTTTTCAATAAAGACAGTTTCGATCAAATAACACGTTTGATATCTTAAATTATCTACTGGCAGATTTCAATAGAGATCAATTTTCAGCAAACAAGGAAAAAATCTTTTTGAAAAGGTTTCTTTAAGGGGTAAGAAAATTTGAATTCCAGCACTGTAAAATATGAAAGCATTAGAGATTATTTATGAGTAGTTTTCGTTGACGATACTTCCACGTCAATAAAGAATGAGAAAATATTTGAGTAATTAGAAATTGGTAATGTGCTTCTTTGGAAGGGTGCTGAAAATATCGGGAAGCAAACATGTAGACAAAGACGAAGTTTGTTAGAAAATGGAATAAAAAAGAACAACTTATACTTAGCATCAGAAAGAGACAGAAGTTTCTAAGGAACATAATGAGGAAAGGGTACTTAGAAAATTTGACACACACAAGACATACTGAAAGTAAGATGGACGGAGGAAAGCAGCGCGTAACTCTAACGAGCTTAGCAGAACAGAGATTAGGAGTGATAGCGAAAAAATACATTAATAAATAATTATGTACCACGTCCTGAAGGGACATGGCATATAGAAGAAGAAGAAGAAAAAGAAGAAGAAAATTATGTAAACAGTTGGTGGGACAGTGTTTAGAAGAGATAGATGAAAGATAAAATTTCTTAAGAGCTGCAAAGGACATGGAATTATGAAGAGTCATGATCATCTACGTCCTGAAGGGACATGGCACATAGAAGAAGAAGAAGAAGAAGAAGGAGGAGGAGGAGGGGGAGGAGATTGTGTAAATTATTGGCAGAACATAGTTTAGGAGAGATAACATAAACAAAATTTCCTAAGAGTTGCAAAGGACATGACATTTTGAAGAGACATGATCACCCACATCATAAAGGAACATAGCACATAGAAGAAGAAGAAGAAGAAGAAGAAGAAGAAGAAGAAGAAGAAGAAGAAGAAGAAGAAGAAGAATGTTATGGCGAGCGAATTTTTTCTTCCTCCGTATGAGTTTGAATCCTCGTGGCCAAAAGTTGTTGCGGAGTTATTTCGCAGTGGAGGCTTGTATTTGTACTAAGTCGGTCCTAAAATAGGTTCGACGTACAAAACGTTAGGAACTTGATATAATAGGGATTACGCAGAGTAATCTTGTTGTGGTCGCTGATATTTTCGTATTCGATTAACTGTCGTCCGACATCGACTGACTGACTCTTACTACTCCTACTTATTATAGGTGGGAGAGTCTATTAACTATAGAATAGGTGTGTTTTCCCATAACAAAGAAGATAAAGAAGAGGAGGAGGATGTGGAGAAGGAGGAAGAAGAAGAAGAAGAAGAAGAAGAAGAAGAAGAAGAAGAAGAAGAAGAAAAAAACTGTGTAAATGGTTGCTGGCAGGACAGAGATTAGAAAAGAGACCAAAAATGTTGTGGAGAGATATAATCGTCCACGTCCTGAAAGGAAACGGCACATACATAAAAAAGAAGGAGGAGGTGGTTGTGTAAGTGGTCGGCAGTCTCATATTTTAACATTTCCTTTAAAGTTTCGTCATAGCTCACATGTTCAGTATCCCCAGCATCCTCCTGTAAAACCACATTTCTGTTGCCTCGAGTCTCTGTGATGAGATTGTCCAGCATTCATATAGAAGGACCGATATTACATAACAGTCCAGTACTCTTTCCTTTTTTTCCTAACGACATTTCGCTGTTTCTTAAAACTTGGCTTAATTTTTGCATCTTCGGATTTCGGTGTCATATTCTTATTCCTCTGTTAAAACACTCCCGAGATCTTTATTTTCGTACTTGCTAGATTTTGGTTACTCAAAATTGTAATTTGCATGTGGGGCTCTTCCTTTTACCGACAACGATACACTATGTCTTCTTGCAATCAATGCTTAGTCCTTTCTTCTAGCTTTCCTTTACCACCTTCCCCTAGGAGTCCCTCTTGTATTTTCCGGCGTCTATCTAATCTGATGTTGTTAAAATCGTCGTAACCAATAATGAATCCTTGTATGACTTCTAATTCCCTATGTATCATCTCACTGTAAATGTTGAATAAGTCCGGTGAGAAAACACACCCTTGTCTTACATCCATTTCTATTTTTGTATATTTACTGAATTCATTTTCTATCCGTATGCAAGTGGACTGCTGCTAGTATAAGTTTGGTATTATTCGCTTAGTCAATAAATTATAACTGCAGTCTTTGCATAATATCGATTTACAACGTGTCCTCAAAATCTGACATCATTTTATAGTTTAATAACGTAGCCAATTCTCGCTCAAATAATCTCAAATTTTAACAAAATGTGTAAAAAATAAGTTGACTAAACGAAGTTATCTCAATTAGAATCTGCCAGGGAGATAGATCGGGTGTGCCAGTAATAACGACAACTTGCTGAGATGAGGTTTTATGTACATTATTTACATTATTCGGACTATTGTCCTCATCTTTGTCGCCATATTTATTACAACATTTCCGTCCTTCAATATCTCTCTATATTTCTGAGATGAGTCATTATGTACACTATCTACATTATTCGGACTATTGTGTACACCATCTACATTATTTCAGACTATTGTCCTGAGATGAGGTATTTTTAATAATTCATTTACTTTTCGACTATTGTCCTTTTGCCATATTTATCACAATGTTTCGGCCTTTCAGTTGCTGTCTATATTTCTGAGATGAGGTATTTTGTACACCATTTACATTATTCGGACTATTGTCCTCATCTTTGTTGCCATATTTATCACAACGTTTCGGCCTTTCAGTATCTGTCTATATTTCTGAGATGAGGTATTATGTACATTATTTGGACTATTGTCCTCATCTTTGTCGCCATATTTATCCGTTGTACGCTCCGGCCATCTTCAGGTGGTTGGAATTTCGAACTGAACCCTTTATTTCGCTCACTGGGGTAGACTGTTCTAGTTCTACGTGCCATGTCTGATGGATGTCAGTTATCAGTTATCTCCTGTTAATTCCCCTCTCCAATTTATCCACCGCCTTCTCCAGCACCTATGCTAGGCCACAAAAATCTCCTGAGCCGACCAAGCATAGAAATGAATACAATATGGGAACCAGTAATGAGGAGTGCCAGAGAAAATCAATAATAACAACGAAAATTGCAATATGGGCTCTGGGAAAAGGACGGCTGAAACATTAGTTTTATAATACCCAGAAATTCATACACAAAAGTCCTACTATTAAGGAGAAAGAACAATAAAAGAACAATAATTAAGAAAGCAGAAGATAACGATTGACATTGCATTTAAATTTTCCCCAAAGCAAGGCACTAAAGCCACTAAGATGCAAAGGGGTTACTGAGTGTTAGAAAATATGAGAAAAACTACTATTAAGGAGAGAGAACAATAAAAAAGCAAGAATTAAGAAAACAGAAGATAACGATTGACATTGCATTTAAATTTTCCCCAAAGCAAGGCACTAAAGCCACTAAGATGCAAAGGGGTTACTGAGTGTTAGAAAATATGAGAAAACTACTTTTAAGGAGAGAGAACAATAAAAAAGCAAGAATTAAGAAAACAGAAGATAACGATTGACATTGCATTTAAATTTTCCCCCAAAGCAAGGCACTAAAGCCACTAAGATGCAAAGGGGTTACTGAGTGTTAGAAAATATGAGAAAAACTACTATTAAGGAGAGAGAACAATAAAAAAGCAAGAATTAAGAAAACAGAAGATAACGATTGACATTGCATTTAAATTTTCCCCAAAGCAAGGCACTAAAGCCACTAAGATGCAAAGGGGTTACTGAGTGTTGGAGAACATGAGAAAAACTATTATTAAGGAGAGGGGGCAATAGAAGAATTAAGAAGACAGAAGATAGCGATTGACACTGCATTCAAATTTATGAAGATCAAACATGACTGGAAAGTAAGAGACCGGAAGAGGTTCCTACAGGCGGGAAGAAACTATTAGCATAATACCTACGGTTAAATCTAGCCATTTCGACAGTGAAATTATGGGACCTAGCCGCCAATCTAGTATTACACTTAAATTCACAATGTCTAGGTACCATAGAGAAAAGTACATCCGAACAATTACTATGAAAATATTTATAGAAAAGACACGGGAAAGTTAGATTAGAGCGGCGAGAAAGAAGCTGAAGCTGAGTTGCAAGATCAGGATTGATAACATTGCAGATTCTTCTTTGGATTTTATCAAGAATCTTTAAATATATACTAGAAGCACCAGAGCAAATGTGACAGCAATATTCAAAGCATGGGTGAATGGTAGACTTATAGATATGTAAGATAGATTCTGGAGAGAAAAAACTGTCGGGCACAACACAGTGAACCAACTTTCCTACCAGCAGCTCTAGCAATTGATTCAATATAATCGTTCAACTTCATGTCAGCGGAAAATTTTAGTCGCTCTAAGTCACTCTCCTGTATATTAGGATTATTATTTCTGCCGTACACACTCCAACGCCCCAAAGATAACAGGCACTCTAGTCGCATGAACATTCTACATTCTAACTTTATTATTATTTTTATTTCCTTTGATTTCTGGCGTTTAAACATTTCTTTCCGGGTCCCGCCCAGGGACCTAAGGTTAGAAATGGCATCATGACACTTTCCACTGACAAAAAAAAAAAAAAAATTACATAGATAAAGCCCTTCGTAAAGTGTGGGCTGTACTTGTCAGAACAATATTTTGTACCTCCTTGAGGCATAGACTTCCAGGAATCCCTTCAATTAGTCTACTGCAATCTTTTCCAATCAGTCCTAGGGCTCCAACTACAACAGGGATTGTTCATGCTCCCATGTGCCACATTTTTGAGATTTCGATTTCAAGGTCCTTGTATTTTGATAGCTTTTTGAATATCTTCAAAGATATATTGCAGTCTGCAGGGACTGCCATATCAATAAGGAGGCACTTTTTTTTGTTTGTGGTCTCTAATAACAATGTCTTGGCGGTTGGCTTTGATTGTTCTGTCAGTGTGTATTGTGTAGTCCCATAGAATTATAACAGATTCTATCTTTGTAACCGGGTCTGGGTGGTATTTATACCAGTTTCTTTCAGTTTCCTTCCCGTAGAAGTTGCAAATTTTCCAGTGCAGATATTTATTATTATTATTATTATTATTGTTGTTGTTGTTGTTGTTGTTGTTTCTATTGCTTCTGTTGTTGTTGCTGCTACTGTTGTTGTTGTTTTGCTTTTGATTCGTTGTTTGTTACAATAAATTATCAAGTCTTTCCGTTGAGACATAAATGAAGATATTGAATGTGTTTTTCAATGGATGTGAGCAGTACTCATGAAAATAATGTCTTGTATTTAAGATGAAGACGAATTCCATAATATGTCTATCCGTCATCTTCTTTTGGGCTCCTATTATTGGAATGATGGTTGTGTTTAAATGTCATATTCTGAAAATATCTATTCCCATTTGCTTATATTTGGAATCTTTATCAAATTCTTCTGCTGAAGTGTTTTAGTAGATCGTCTGATCATGTCTGTAAGATATCATTTCTGTTCTTTGAAGTCATTTTTATCTATGATTGCTCTATTTACTTATATAATTCGATCGCTATGTGTCGTTCATTTTCTTCTTCTTCTTTTTCTTCTTCCTTCTTTCTTTTCTTCTTCTCCTTCTCAATATTATAATTATTATTATTATCATTACCTTTTCTGTTTCTTATTTCTTCCTCCTTCCTTTTTCTTTCTTTCTTGCTTGCTTTTTTCTTCTTAGTCTTTTTATTGTTATTTCCATTACTGTTTCTTATTTATCCCTTCTTCTATTTTTTCTTCTTTCTTTCTTTCTTTTTTTCTTTTCTTCGTCTTCGTATTATTATTTCCATTATTTTCTCTTATTTCTCATTATTATTATTATTATTGTTATTATTATTATTTCGCTGTCTGTTTCTTATTTCTTCTTTCTTTTCTTCTTCTCCTTCTCAATATTATAATAATTATTATCATTACTTTCTGTTTTCTTATTTATCCTCCTTCTTTTCTTTCTTTCTTGCTTGCTTGCTTGCTTTTTTCTTCTTAGTCTTCTTATTAATATTTCCATTACTGTTTCTTATTTATCCCTTCTTCTATTTCTTCTTCTTTCTTTCTTTCTTTTCTTTCTTTCTTTCTTTCCCTTTGTATTATTATTTCCATTATTTTTTCTTATTTCTCATTATTATTATTATTATTATTATTATTATTATTATTTTTTCTGTCTCATTTCTTTATTTCTTCTTTCTTTTCTTCTTCTTCCTTCCTTCTTATTTCCCCTACTTTTTCTTCTTCTTCTTCTTCTTCTTCTTATTATTATTATTATTATTATTATTATTATTATTATTCATGATCATTCCTGAAGTGTTTGGTAGTAGCCAATGTAATGTGACAACAAGTCTTCTTTCATTCACGATTCTCAAGTGGAACTTACATCTCACCAATGAGAATGGAATGAGGGGCAGTCGCAATTATGTGATTGGTATGCCGGGTCTTTACCATGATGGTTATGACTGGCGGAACAGAACGCTTTCAATGGAAATAGCGATAGATCAGCGAGAGGCTCACGACACTACGCCTATGAGGAAAGTGACAGTAGGGTGGAAAATTAATTGATCACCCACTAGGACACGGAGACGCTTTTCGACGTTATCAAAACTGAAAAGTGAAGAGTGGACAACTTCTGTCCATATATGACATCAGTACTCAATTATTTGCCTCACCTGGCTCTTGTAAAAGAGAAAAGATAGCAGGTCAGCTATATACTGAAGCGGTACAGACAAACCATTTTCCCAGTATCTTTAGCGATCATAATCTCGATCACCAGGTTCTTGTATCTGGACAATTTCCCGAAAATTTTCATGTTGGCTTTTATTTCCCTGTCAGTTTGAATTGGCATGTCCCAGAGGATAGTTACATCGCTATTTTGGGTAACTGTGTCTGGTTGGTGGTCATACCATCTCTCAGTGGTTTCGATTTTGTGCTTCTTGCATATTTATCAGTGCAAATATGTCGCTACCTTGTTATATATCTGGGTATATTCATTTTTTTGCTAGTTCCGGACACCTGAGATAATATGGTCGACAGGTTCATCATATCCGCAGATCATAGATTTTGGGGTACTTCCTTCCTTCATAATGTGATATTATTATTATTATTATTTCTTCTTCCTCTTCTTCTACTACTTTTTCTTCTTCTTCTTCTTCTTCTTCTTCTTCTTCTTATTATTATTATTATTATTATTATTATTATTATTTCCTTTGATTTTTGGCGTATCCTCATTTCTTTCCGGGTCCCAAGGTCAGAAATGGTATCATGAGATTTTTCACTAAGCATTTTTGAAGAAAAAAAAACACCTAAGATCATAAAGATTTTACAAAGATAAAGCCCTTCTTAACGCGTCGGCTATACTTGAGAGAAGAATTTTTTGTATTTCTTTAATACATTGGCTACCAAGAATCCCTTCAAACTGTCTATTGGAATCTTTTCCAATCAATCCGAGGGATATACTACAATAGGAATTGTTGATGTCCTCATCCGCCACATTTTTGAAATTTCGGCTTCAAGGTTTTGGTAATTTGATTGTTTTTGAAGATCTTCAAAGATACATTACAATTTGCAGAGGGTTCCATGTGAATAAGAAAGCACATTATTTCTTTGCAGTCTCTAATCCCGATATCTGAACGGTTAGCTGGGATTGTTCTGACTGTGTGTATTGTAAAGTCCCATAAAATTGATACAGGTCCTATTCCCGAAACTGGTTTTGGGTGGTGTTAATACCAAGATTTTGCAGTTTCCTTTCAGTAAAAATTGCAGATTTTCTAGTGCAGGCATTGGCACACTATATCCTGACAAGTTGGTGCCAATACCGTACAACTTGATACAAGATCATCAATTGTTTCTAGATACTCAAATTTTAGGAATACGTTTTCACAACATCGCCCACGTGACGACGACGTGATCATATTTAAACGGAACGCTGATCTTATAAAAGATTTCTGTTATCTGTTTGGATTGGTATTGCTTTTATGTCCATCGTCTGTTTCATGTTGAATTGTATATGGTCTATGTTAATTATGTTTTATGAATATGTCCTGAAGATGGTCTATTAGAAACGTCCGACGTTGACATTAAACATTAAAACAGCATAATCGCATATTAGGATTTTTGTTTGTTTTTTTAGTATATTTTCTTCATACTGTCGGATCTATATCCATATATTTGATTACATATATATATATATATATATATATATATATATATATATATATATATATATATATCAAACACGGTTCGGCAACCTTACGTCTCCGGGAGACGATGGAGTAGCGCTTATTTATTTATCTTTTTTTAAACTCTAGGCGATGGAGTTACATCTTCTCTGGTGACTGTGTAGTCCCACTCTGGAGCGGCAGTCTCTCAGTAACTTGGCGCCGATGAAACTGGATGACACGAAGGAGGAGGCTGTCTTTGCTTTTCTCCTGGCTCTCTTTGCTGCCTGCTGATCTTCCGGCGCGGCTTCTGCAATCGTGACGCCGCCACTGACTGTGGCTCTCCAAAGCTGATGATCTAAAGCTGACGATATATATATATATATATATATATATATATATATATATATATATATATATATATGGAAGAGATTGCTATGGTGTAAAACCCAGCAAACCAGTTTATATTCTTTTTTTTTTTTTTTACCTTTCTTGCACATCCCAAACTTTTTGTTGTTCGACTTCGTCCTAATTCCGGAGTTGATGTTGCCTTCACGCTGATCAGCCATCCTCCTTTCTCTGACAGAAAAGTTAACAATATCGTTTTTTTATGGAAGTCTTTATAAATGGCCATAAATTTCTAATTCGGTGATTCAAAACACATTATTGACTCGCGAAGAAAATTTCCTAAATATGATAATATGTAGTTCCAATGCATTTTATGCAAAATATTCTTTGTCCTTCTAAAATATTTTTATTCTTTTTTCATCATCTTGCAATCTGTTTAATCGAATCGGCTTCCAATATTCCATGGCTTTTATAGCGTCCCTTTCTATTCAATATTCGGATTATTGTATTAATTCATGTTTGCATAATAAGAATGTATTGGTTGCTTCATTTTTTTTCTTTTGCGTCAGTTTCAACTTGATTCTGAATTCTGTTCAAATGTTTTGTTATAAATTCTGTTTGGAAGAATATTTCGAATTCAGTTCTCCTTTTAGGCAGGATTGCAGTTTTATTGGAAACAAACAATTATTATTAGTAGTAGTAGTACTAGTAGCAGTATACTCATTTCTTTCCGGGTCCCAACCAGAGACCTAAAGTCACAAATGGCATCATAACATTTTCCACTGAACAATTTGAAAAAAAGATATTTTACATCAATAAATCCTTTCGTAAGGTGTGGGCTGTACTTGTGAGAACATTTTTTTTGCATTTCTTTAAGGCATGGGCTGGCAGGAATCCCTTCAATGAGTCTATTGGAATCTTTTCCAATCAAACCAAGGGGTCCAACTACAACAGGGATTGTTGATGTTCTCATGTGTCACATTTTTAAGATTCCGATTTCAAGGTTCTTGTATTTTAATATCTTTTTGAAGATCTTCAACGATACATTGTCGTCTGCAGAGACTGGAATATCAATAAGGAGGCAATGGTTTTGTTTGTGGTCTCTAATAACAATGTCTAGGCGATTAAATTTGTTTCTTTTGTCTGTGGTATTGTTTAGTCCCATAACATTGTTACAGATCCTATCTCCATAACCGAGTGTGGATGCTGTTCATACTAATTTTTTACAGTTTTCTATCCGTAGAAGTTTCGGGTTTTCCAGTGCAGATATTGGCCCACTCTGTCGTGCCGTGTTTTATATTCTGCAGGTGCTAATACCTTGCAAGCAGATACAAGATTGTCAATTGTTCTTGGATATTTATCAAAGAACCTGCATTTTGGTCTAACGAAGTTTTTCAGTATGTATGCTTGGTAATTTCTAATTAGCCAGCATTTGGCATGTGCAGCAAGAATAAAACCCTGCATTACGTAGCCACTGATGTGTTCAGGCTTTGTCTACATAACCTTGTTTTATACGGGCAGAATATTGTTCGTGAAACTATTATTATTATTATTATTATTATTATTGCACAACAGAAAAATTAAATAAAAGATTCAATTGACACAGGTATGATGTCAAACATAACAATGTTACATCAACGGAGTTTGCAGAACATTTTTATTACAAACTACTGTATTTTCCACAAGCAGTTTAAAGTGCACATGTTGAAAAATATTCAGAATACATCAACATTTCGAACTTTAAAACACATGAGGATAGTTAGATATGCAAACTACTAACTTCCCAGTCCGGGCACCTCGAGGTGGTGTAATGGTTAACAAGCTTGTCTTGCTAGAACAATTACGAATGAGTAGTGAGTTTGATCCTCACTGCGTGCCCTTTACTCTCGACCTTGTGCCACACCCAAGCTACGCTTGGAAAATCACTACTAACTTCCCAGATCCGGTGGGGGGGGAATCAACAAAAGAAGAGGAGTGTTCCATAAGATTTATACTAAGCTGTTTGATTAATTTTTCTTAATAATTAACCAAATAACGAAAATCCTAAGATGAACATGTTTAAGTTGCAGGAATTCACACTGGAGACGTTTCATTTGCTTTGACGCGTTCATTGTCAGTGCAGTCAGGTTTTTTTTTTGTATTACAAGACAAGACGTTTGTACAAAGACATAATTTTAAGTAGGTTTATATATATTTTATATTTAAAAGTTTTTTGAGGTTTTTTGTTGTTATTTTTAAATGTAACCGGAAGAAGACAGAAATATTGTCGAAATATTGTTTAACATTGTCAAACACTGTTTCTTTTTCTTTTTCTTTTCTTAAAATCGGGCTCTTCTCTTAACTGTTGAAAAATATTGATAGCCCATTTATTGGCTATAAAATTATCAAAGTTTTGTTACGTAACGTGGCCATTAATGATTAAGTATAGCACAAGATTTCAATGTTAAGATAAAACAGTATTTAATTACAACCGCAAATAAATACTTAACAAGAACAAAGAAGTAAAAGTCAACCAAAGATAATTAACCATTACCGTGAATACCCTGTTCGTAGCGCGACTCGGCTTAAGGTCCGGTAAAACCTAAATCAAAACCCAAATCATCGACGCACAATAATTCACACTAATTCGACTGGATATTTCCACTCAATAGTGACTCGATAATCACTTCGGTCAGTAGCCTGACACCGCTATTTATACCTCAAGGACACATGGCACAGTGGATAAAGGCGTTGGTTAGATCCAGTGACAGGACCCAAAGAGTGTGAGTTCAATACCCGGTTAAGGCAGTGGAGAACTTTCAGAGGGAAATTAGCAGGAGATAACTGATAACTGACATCCATTAAACATGACACGTGGAACTAGAACAGTCTACACCAGTGAGCGAAATAAAGGGTTCAGTTCAAAATTCCAAACACCTGAAGAAGACCGGAGCGTACAACGGCCGAAACGTTGTGATAAATATGGCGACAAAGATGAGGACAATAGTCCGAATAATGTAAATAATGCGCTATTTATACATTTGGCAGAAAACATATATTTATAAATCCAGAGTGTTACGCACAAACCTCGGTGTCAGTAGTTACTCATTTTCTTCCTATATGACACAAAGAAACTTGAACATGTTTTACATAATTTTACGCCTAACAAGGCAATAAAGCCACTAAGCCGCAAGGGGTTAGAAAGTGTGAAAGGATATGAGAAAAAGAAAATATGATTAAGTAAAGAGAACAATAAAAGAAAAGCAATTAAAAGACAGAAGATAACGATTGACATTGCATTTAAAACATTGAAGATCAAAGTTAACTGAAAAAAAAAAACCGAAAGGGAATTCCCAAACGGGAAGTGTGAGAGAAGAAACTGTTAACATAGAACTTACGGTTGGATCTAGGCATTTCAACTATAAAATAATGAAAATTAACTGTCAATCTCCAGGTACCAAAGTGCCGGTACCATACAGGAAAGTTTATCAGAACAATTCTTTCTTTTTATGTGCCATGTCCTTTCAGGACGTAGACGATCATGGCTTTCCACTTCCCTCTGTACCTTGCAGCTTGCAACAAGTTCTTTCCATTCTCTTTCCCCCCATTCGACCTGTGAGTATCAGATTCTCCAAGTCCTCCTTCCTCATTATGTGTCCCAGAAACTTCAGTTGCTTCTTCCTGATGTTAAGTATAAGCCTCCTCCTTGTTTGCAACCTCTCTAAGACCTCCTCGTTGCACACATTCTTGGTCCATGATATCCTTAGCATCCTTCTGTAGAACTACATTTTTGTTGCCTCGAGTCCCTTCATCTTTGAGGAAATCGTCCAACATTCGCTGCCGTAAAGAAGGACAGATGCCTCATAATAGCTCAGTATTATTTTTTTTTGTTAACAAAGAAATCCTCCTGTCTCGCAATACTCTGCCTAGCTTTTGAGATGTGTCCTTTGGCTATTCTAATATGTCTGCGGATCTCAGTGTCGCTTTTACCGTCCCCTGTCAAGACGCTTCCCAGATATTTAAACATCCGCGTCTGCTTGATTCTCGTGTTCCCGACCTGCAAATCGCATTTCGGGCTCATCCTTTTACTGATGACCATGCATTCTGTCTTCTTGTAGTTTATGCTTAGTCCTTTCTTCTCACTCTCCGTCGCTACTTTCTGTATGAGATTTTGCAATTTCTTTTCTGTGTCTGCTGTTCAAAGTGCCCTTCCGACAATAATTGAATATTTATTGAACAACCTTCAATGTGTCTGGCCTACTACCAAGATATGTTCTGGCTACTGAGGAAATTTATCTCTCGTTTTCATAAAATTAGAGGGTCAATTTATATTAAGTCCTGACAGCCACCCTTTTGTACGCAGAAATGTGGGTGTTAGGGTTAACCTTTAATTTTATATATTTCTTATATAACATCATGTCTTTGGTGTTTTTCATTATAGTCGATCGGGCTCTGATGAGAAAGGATCGATAATGAATGTGTACTTGGCAAAGACACTCTGCGCTTGAATGGCTATCTCAACAGCGTTTAACACAGACATGTGAAGGGATAAGGTTAGAGACTAGGCTTACCAGCGACTTTACCACCATGCCAGGTTATGAGACCGAACATGAAGATGATGAAGAGGAGGTAGTTGCCTATGATGATGGGTTTATCTCTTTTTCTCCGTAGCAGCTATGGGTTAAATAATAAAGTAGACTAGTCTTGTCTGGCAGCCAGTCTATGAGAAAAAATTACTAAATTAAAAACTCTGAGGAAGGCAACAGGAAACGTTTTCACTATCCTTCCCGAGAAGCTATCGATTTCACAGATAATAATAGAAAGGAAGGTGTGAAGGGCCGTGATTCCGAATTCAAGATTTTTAGAAACGTATAGGAAGTAATTATATATTTCGAATTATATGAGAAGTTATTTGACCAGATAATAATATTCATTCCGTGTATTGTCTTTTGAAATAAGTTTATTCTTTGAACTACTGTTTGTTAAATGACTTTCGACTCAAAAGAAAACAACCTACGCTCAAGTTTCAAATGATGCCGCGGTTAAGTGCTAGACTTTTTTCACGATTGCATTTCCTTTCTAAATTGATTTTTGCTAGACTCTTCAAATATTTTCCTGTCTGTTTTGCGTCTTGAATTCTATATGTTAGCATAACATATTTTTTTTTTAGTGTGTATAAATATTTTTGAAATGATTGCTTAATTTCGTTTTTATTTTTTTTTAATTCTCACGTCAGTTCAGCTTCAAGCATTTTTTTTTTACGTTGCAATTTGATTTCCAGCGCTTCGCAAAGCTAACCCATTTAAAACGTGCTGTCTTAATTGCTTGTACTTTCTTTCATTTTCTTGATCGTTGACGTCTGACTTTGTCATTTAATGTTTTACTTCTCGGTTTGAAGCTAACCATTCTTATAATTCTGTAGATTATATATATATATATATACACACACTGCACACACACATACGCAGGCACATGCACACACACTTATATATATATATTATATATATATATATATATGAATAAATAAAGACAAAGGAATTTTTTTTTTACCGACGCGTTTTGTCCTCTGATGGACTTCATGAAGGCAAATGCAAGGATTTTACTTTGCAACAAGTATTTATAAACAGATTTAAAAATGAAATCTTTCTATAGTTCTGAGATGAGGTATTGTAATTTTTTTACATTATTTACATTGTTCGGACTATTGTCCTCGTCTTTATTGCTATATTCACGACGTTTTGGCCGTTATACGCTCCGGCCTTCTTCATCTGATTGGAATTTCAAAGTGAACCCTTTATTTTGTCAACCGGGGTAGATTGTTCTAGTTCCGCGTGTCATGCCTCTTTTGGATATCTCGGTTATCTCCCTTTAACTTAACCATCCAAGTTTTTGTTCACCACTGCAGTAGCCAGGTATTGAACTCACAGTTCTTTGGGTCAAGACACTGAATCCAACCAATGCTTTTTATTCACTGGGTCCAGTTCGAAATTCTAATCAACTGAAGAAAGCCGAAGCGTGCAATGACCGAAACGTCGTGAATATAGCAATAAAGATGAGGACAGCAGTCCTAACAATCTAAATAATGTAAATAAGTGAACTTTTATTTACGTTGAGGAAGATTTTAAGTTCATTAATTTAACTTTTCTTAAGAACTTGAGACCGCATATATACAAATATATTATCATTTAATTTTACAATATTGTGTTATATATATATATATATATAATTATTTTTATAAAAAAATTTATAACATAAGTATGTTATAAAATCACTACAAAAATAGCCATTTTGTTTCAACACACTCTGTGTCTTATCAAGTGATGGTGTTGAAAAGAAAATAAATGGTTTTAAAAGTTTCAGATTAATTAACGATCCTACACTAGGGGAGCATTGTTACAAAAGCTAGAATAACCAATCAAAAACGAAGTACAGAAAGATTCAAAAGCTTGACAACAAAATCCTGCTATTATAGCTATTTAGATCTTTAAATACGTGTAATATTAAAAATAATTTTTACTAACTAATAATTATAAATTTATATGTTAAAATTTAATATTAAAATTAAAAACTGGCAATTTTTAAAATCCAAATTTAATCACTATTAAGTTTAAAAACTACAAAATTATTGAGAAAAAAAAAAAAATATATATGTTTATTCAATTCATTTCTTCATTGAAATTACGTCTGACAAGACAAAAAAGCTACAATTCGTCCGGTCATCTGATAATACATGTATATATTTTTTTTTTTCTTTTCCGTTTTTATTTCAAAGTTTGTGAATATGGTCTTAAACTCACGCGTGACACAACAAAAACACAATCAGATTATAATACATACGCATCCAGACATAATTAGATACATACACACACACACACACACACACACACACACACAAATATACACACACACTTAAAAAAAAAAAAAAAAAAAAAGGAAGAGGTGGGGGAATACATGAACAACTCCACAGCCCTTTACGAAAAAAGGAGACGTGGAAACTAACACTTATACACACACACAGTTAAATGTGAATACACTCTACATACACATAGACACCGATATATACACAAACATACATCCACAATGGCATAGACATTGAGAAATCACAACCAGTAAATATTTCAGACTTAAATAAATGCTAACCACTTATTGAATTATAACTTAAGGGAGCAAATATATAAAGATAAAAATGTTTAAAATAATATTATTTAATATATTAAAACGAAAACTCTAAAACAATAAATATCAATAAAAATATATATATATTATTAATCATATAAGTTGATAATAGTTTCATTATATATTTGGCAAAGAAAAACAGGATAAAGAAATCCACAAATATATACATATATATATATATATATATATATATATATATACACGGCAGCAAAAACAAATTAACACACATAAAAAAAAAAAAATATATATATTCATACATACATATACGTACAGAAATACACACGAATAAATATATAAACATAAACATATACGTACATATACATATCTATGATAACAAGTACATATGTACGTACATATACATATAAACCTAAATACACACACATATATACACACATAGACTTTTATGCACACATACTTAGATATATAAAAACAGTCATGATATACCAAAGTTTCCATACCTACACATACACACAAACTCATACATAATAGGTTCTAACACACACACCTATATATATACATACACAAAAACATACATAAATATATATACACACATACATACATATCTACAAATAAACATATATATATATCCATAAATATATCTACCTGCAATAACAACCACCCATATATACATGCATACATAAAAATACAACTTTCAACCAAATACATATATAAACGAACTAACATATAGATACATAAATATACCTTCAAACACCAACACACAGCAATATACATATAGTCTAACATACAAATATATAAACACATTCATACAAACAGAAATATACTTAAATATAAATACACATACACAATAAAATAGGACATACAGATATATATACATATATATATATATACACACACATATATATATATACACACATACATACACACATACACATACATATATATACAAATATATTGTGGCACAAAAAGCTGAAATCAAGGGGCATCCAGTGAGGAACGAACTCATTACTCAGTCGCACCCAATCTAGTGAACCATGCTGGCCAACCATTATACTGTCGTGATTTAATCATATACATACCTGTACATACTCATACACATACACACACACACACACATACATATACACACATACATATATATATATATATATATATATATATATATATATATCCAACCATATACACACACACACATATATATATATATATATATATATATATATATAAACATATATACATATATACATACATACATACATACATACATATACACACATACACACACAAATACATATATATACACACACCCATACACACATACATATATAGGCACACACACACACATATACAGTAATAATTATTAACCTTTTTTCTCATAATCTACCTTACCTTCCCACATAATATATATATATATATATACACACACACTCACATATATATACATACATACATACCCCACACATACACCCTCACATGTAAAAAAAAAAAAAAAAAAAAAAAAAACCATAAATACATTTATACACCAACCTACACATTCCTCAGTGCAAATACTCTAACCAACACATAAATAAATATATATATATTTACACCAACACTGATAACACTATGCAGGTAAACAATACACACTTATATCGTAAGTATGACCATTATGCAATAAAAATACTAATCTATTAAAAATACAGCGACATATCATTATCATTTAAAGTATACGACCCCTACACTAAGTTAAATTTATAACGGTGTTTGCAATTTACTGTCAGTTCATATCTTTGATTTAAGAGATCAGCCTTGTTTTTAAATCTAATAATTTCAAATTTTTCATTAAGGCATAGGTAACATGGGGTATATAGGGAGTTACATGTACGAGCTTTCGTAACCAAACTCCATTTAATCGTAGGTGTTTTGTTCTTATCTTTTAGATTCCATATATATATATATATATAAACAATAATAAAATATATATATATATATATAAATAAAAACTAAAAATTATTGAAGCTATATACATAAAACAGTAACAGTAAAAATCTCCACAAATATTCTTAAATGTCTATAATTGATAACAGAAGCCATTGGTTTATATCAACGGCTTCCCATACTTAATACTTCTCGAATTCACTCTCGCGTGGTCATATGTGACGTCATGAGCTGCGGTGAGATTTTCTCTTCCAGTGTCTTATATGCACGCGTTTATCGTTGCTTGGAAATCATCCATGTAAACAGAAACAGACTATCATAACATTATTGTCCTTGTATTGCTTAATATATTGTACTGTAATTGTCATCTTTGATAATAGCTTTTGTAAGCCGAAAGCTTAGATTGGATTAAAAAAATATGTATCAATATTGTGATTTACTTTCTTCGTTTAATGATAATTTTATAATTTAGCCGTTATGAAAAGAATTTACATAAAATAGACAACACTTGTCTATATTATTTAATGACACATGTATGAATATATATATATTTATATATTTATATTATTTATACGTTATTTTTATTGATACACATATTTAAGTAAATGTCCAGTTTATAATAAACAGTATTAACAACATTTATCTGCCTGAGAAATTCCATAGAAAAGATGTGTCTTCTGACAAGAATCGAACCTGTATCCTACACGACACCGTCATATAGCCTGACATGCTATACTATCTATCTACAGCGGAAGTGTCTGGTTAGCTAGATCGAATTACTGATTTTAAACTACAAATTTCCCATAATTTCTCTCGAGCGCTCATATCTGCTCAAAGCGTATCTTAACGTTAACAAATGACGTCATATATTATGAATTGGACTAAATCCGACAATTATTTTAATATATTTATTGTTTATACGTTATTTTTTATAGATACAAATATTTAAGTAAATGCTCTGTTCATAGTAAGTTGTAGTTTAAAAGCAATGAATAAAAATAACGTATTTATAAAACGTATAAATATATTGAAATAATTATATATATATATATATATATATATATATATATATACGCACAAATGCATACTGTATACTCATACTCACAGAGAAGGGTGAAGAAGCCCTAATTTGCATTCCATTCCAGGAGCTCTACACAGTGAAAACATTTACTAACAAGCTGCATAGATCTTAAACAAATACGATTAAGATATCAAGCAATCAATGTGAAAGACATCTTCAACAAAACTGACCCAATTGACATTTTAGAATTTCTAAAAAGCAACAAAATTATATAACAAAATATAGTCGGAAAAGAAAATAGCTTATAATCATCATACACTAAATCACAACACCTTTACCTATATCTCGAAAACAATTCGCCCTTGCATGGAGTATTGCTGCCATATATGGTCTGACGCCCCTTCTGTTTGCCTCGGGGTTCTTGATAGGCTCCAGAGGCGGATATGCAATGTAGTTGGCCCTGCCCTGGCGTCTCGTCTACAGTCACTTTCTCACAGACGCGCCGTTGTCTGTTCTACAAATACTTTCATGGAAATTGCTCCGAGGAGCTGCAATCGCTGGTTCCCAGACGTCATGAGTTCCAGCGCCATACGAGGCTGGCATCCCGTTCTCACCCCTTCACTGTCGAAACTCCTAAATGTAGCCGTTTCTTCTACTCTAATAGCTTCATGTCTCGCACCTCTCGCCTGTGGAACTCCCTTCCCTATTCCTGTTTCCCTGTGAGCTATAATCTCCAGCTATTCAAGTGTAATGTCAATCGACATCTCCAGTTGCCTTGATCTATCCACTACCCCCATCCTTTCTTCTATCACCCCTATCTGATCTTGCTCTAAATTTTCAGTAACCCCTTGCGTCCTAGTGGCCTTGATTGGGGTGAAATGCTTAAAAAAAAAAAATAAAGTAAACTCACAAAAGATCAACCATCAGTAAACACAAACCAAACAAATTCTTCAGCATTAAATAACCCAAAAGGGTTGATATGCTGGTAAAACAAACAAGTAAAATAAACCAAACTACTCTCAATAATTTATTCTCGAATTAAAAAAAAAATAAAATCAAAAAAAAAAAATCAAATTGCCACCCCCTCTTCTGGGACGTGAGCCCCAGTTTGTGAACCACGGTATTGAACTCAAACTATTTAGAAACGACACAACCTCACCTTCTCCAACAAGAGAAAGTGGTCGTCAAACGGGGTCCGAGCGGCCCCCTAGAACAATGCAAATAATGTAAATAAAAATGTAACGTTTCAATTTGTTTTCATTTCAGAACACTCTTAAGTATTATTCAGGCTTTGAAAGTCAAGATATACAATAGAAAATGCTAAGTCATGTAATTGATTGTGAGAAGATATTGTTGCTGATGTTGAATTTTATGTAATCTAATTATCATTTATTATTTTATTTTAATTTGATTAATTATTTATGTATTTATTTATTTTAAATAATAGGCTCTGAATTTAACAATTTCCTTTTCTTTTCTTAACATTTTAGGGTCATGTATGTTGGCTTTGGAAAAAAGTATATCTTTTAGGAAAGGAGATATTTGAAAAAAAATTCAGGGTGTAGATTTACATTTTGGTCAAATTCGATAGCGGCACTTTCAAGAATTTTCCGTCGAAGTAAGTATTTTCTCTTTTAATAAATGTGACATTGTTTAGATCGATGTTGTGATTGAACATATTTCTATGTATGAAAAAATGCATTTGATAATTTTTTCTATTCTTTGTGTTCATATATATATATATATATATATATATATATATATATTGTGATTTTAAAAAAAATATATATTATACTTTATTTTCCATATATTTACTACAAGCGTTTCCGGCCTCGCGACCTTCATCAGGCAAAGATTGGATGTTTCCACATATTATTAAAAGAAATTAATTTTCCTTATGTTTTTCGATTTTTTTCGATGTTTAACCATTGTCTTTTTGTGCAGTAGTAACCCAAATGTTTTTCTTATATATATATATATATATATATATATATATAAACGAGCTTAAAAGTCACCCTATCATTTGTCAGTTGAGCTAGATCCTGTGGTGTGCTCTTGATTGAGCCTTCATCACAATAGGTAGAAAGGAGTAGATGTGATAGGCAACAATAAACTACAGAGGAACTCAAAATTGATCGCTGCATTTAAGTATTGCATTAATATTTAAGTTTACGTTTTAAATGTCCCAAGATAATTCTTCTGCCAACACTTCATTTAAAGACAGTTTGATGTAGGTAGGTCCTTACTTTCTGGACAAACAATTATTTTTCTTCATGAATGACTTTCGCTGGATTTCGGAATTAATTTCGATTATTTCAAAATTTATTTTCAAGTTATAAAAATTGTTATCATACAAAAAAATCGTCGCCCAAAATCAGGTAAATATTGCTGAAAACAGTCGCAGTAATGAAAACTTGGCAATCCCAAAATGTTTTTAATTTGCTCACAGAGTCAGCCTGATTCCAAAATGGTATTTATATGTTGGGTTACGGCCTCCAGGAGTAAAGTTGAAAAAATGTGACACATTGATGACATTCGCATTTATTATATATATATATATATATATATATATATATATATATATATATATATATATATATCCGCGTGTGTGTCCGTGCGTTTCTTTACTTTTCTTCACTCTGTAAACACGTGTCAGTTTGCTCTAGAATTTAATTTTTTTCATCTTTCGTGTCTGAATTGATTTTCAAATGCATGCACATCGTCCGATGCGATACTATTAATCTGTCAGCCTCGTAGCACATTGTAACGTGACTCAAGCCACGTTAAAACACCACTTCTCGTCAAGACACGTTAAAACATCAATTCTCGTCAAGTCACGTTAAAACACCAATTCCCGTAATATCACCGAGCATGTTCAGTAATTAGACAGGTGAACTCTTGTTTATACCAGATGCTGTATGCTTGGATGTGCAGGTGGGATAATGGCTCGGAATTGTTAATCGAAGAGCCGAGTTCGAATTCCAGTTGGGTTCGTTATATTCCCTCGAGTATCCAGATATTCCACTTTTCTCCCCCTCGAGCTATGGGTTAATTTGTAAAACTCGTATCATGGAGTCATTATTATCTAAAAAAAAATGATCTTAAAATCTAAAAATATTTTCTGAATTTGAATAACCTGCAAAGGGTTGATAAACCGTAAAAATGAATTAAAAAGCAGGTGTAAAGTATCTGTTATTTTTCTTTTTCCTTGCCCCCCTTATCTATTTCCCTTCTTTGTGCTTCATTTTCTTTGTCAGTTTTTCTTTCACCCTTTCGATTTGGCCCTTCTCCTCCACACACCTCCTCCCCCTCCGTCTTCCTCATCTCGGTCAAATATAACATCTTTTTCTACACATCATTTGTACATTCTGTTCAAAAATGAATTGGTGTTTTTTTTTTGTTTTTTGTTTATCTATTACTGAAGGACATTACGCTTGGCACAATATTCAAGACGTTTTTGCCATTTTACTTGGCATGATATATCTTCACTGTATCGTCTGCCAGACAATGAAAACTTTTTTCTTCTACTTTTTAATTTATTGTGTCAATTCTTATTCACAGCCGTCTTTTTAGCACATTGCCTCACTTTTCAGTTAACCTGTCTAACCTCCATTATCATCACCTATTATTGTATCATGAACAGAACCGTCTGAAATTATTTTATTTACCAATTTACACCTATACATTTTAGTAACTCATTAACTGCAGATAACCGAAGTCCACACACACACACACGCACACACACACACACACACACACACACACATATATATATATATATATATATATATATATATATATATATATATATATATATAGGTAACTATACTCATTTCGAACAACCTTCGAATTCTTGATTTGCCAATAATCAAATCAATCACGAAGGAAAAAAAGGTTTTTAAAAAAGAAAGAGCTAGAAACATGAAAGTCTGTCGAAAAAAATCGCACAGATACAGGTTTGAAGCCCAAAGAAAAAAACCCCAACACGAGTAAACAACTAACTTTAGTTAGAGCCAGCTTTCCCTGAAGATCCGCTTAGGTGAAACCTGTGTAGGTTTGTCTGGCTCACTAGGTTTATCTATCTATCTATCTATCTATCTATATATATATATATATAAGGTTTTTCGCTGACATGAAGTGGAAAGAGTATATTAAATTAATTGCTGCAGCTAGGAATGTGGGTTCACTTTCGCCAGAATAATTTTACATATTTTATAAGTCTACCGTTCATCTTTGCTTGAATATTGCCGCCACAACTGGTCTAGTGCTCCTTCCATATATTTAAGGATTCTTGATAAAATACAAAGAAGAATCTTCCATATTATTGTTCCTCACCTGGCACCTCTTTCCCACCGCCGTAACGTAGCTTCCCTCTGCCTTTTCTAGAAATACTTTCATGGTAAATGTTCTGATGAACTTTCCTTATTGGCACTTAAACTTTATGAAGTACTGGATTGGCGGTAAGGTCTCATCTTCTTACAATTCTAATGGTTGGATGTAGCCGTAGTTCTATGCTAACAGTTTCTTCTGTCGCACTTCTCGCTTGTGGAACTCTCTTCCGGGTTCATGCGAACGCAGTCAAGATTGATCTTCAAAGATTTAAATGCAATATCAATCGTTATCTTCTGTCTTCTAAATTCTTGTTCTTTTAGAGTCATCTCTCCTTAATTGTGTTTTTTTTTTCACATTCTCTCACATTCAGTAATCCCTTGCGTCTTAGTGGCTTTATTGCCTTTCTTAGGGTGAACTGATTAAAGAAACATCAAGTGAGAAAATTCCGTCAATCGCAAATACATTATTACAATACGACGGAAAACTTGCATTGTGATTGGTTGACATTTAGTTCTGTGGCTCAAGGCATCTTTAGCTATGCTTGATTTATTGTTTTTTACGTGTTATCAACCTTTTCCAGGTTATTTAAAAGGTAGAAAACATTTTTAGATTTTAAGAATTTATTCAGATAATAATGCTTTTAGTGATGCAAGTCTTACTAATTAACCCATAACTGGGAGAGAGAAGTGGCTGATTTATACACAATAAGAATTTTATAAACAAGAAATTATAATGTGGATATAAAGTCGGGGATCAGGTCTACATTACAATCAATATATAAACTGATCTTTCTCTTTGTGACCATAAATTAAGAATTCATAAATTGTACATATAGGACTAGTTAAGAATACTTAGAGAAATTACTTGATTAGTCCATTTTCTACGGCTTATCAACCCGTTGAAGGTTATTTAAAGGCAGAAAATAGTTTTAGATTGCAAGAATCTTTTTGGAGATAATAATAATTTACTTATACAATTCCGTTCGTATATCCTCGTCCTGTTTTTTTTTTTCCTTATCAACATAAATTTTTGGTACCTCAAGGGAATTTTTCCGACCAAAACACTTTTGTCCAACTAAAGTCTTTAGATTATCCCACTGCTGCTTTCCATTCTGTGTCGTTTTAATTAATTCTATCCAACTGATTCTAAATTGTGAGTAAATGATTGCATCTTACTACTGGTCACCGTGCACCAGCACAATTTACTAGTAGTAACTTAAATTCTTAAAATTATTCTCAAATTTCCTCTTCAACTGACCCAAAATATAATGTAACACTTAGTTGAACTTTTCAATCTTAAGCCACCCATTCTCTCACATGTTGCTTATTTCTATGCTAGGGCTACTGAGGTGGTTAATAGACATGAGCATGTGCCCTATTCTTTCAATGGCCTTATTTTCCAGTGTTGACTACATTTCTCTAGGTTTAATTATCACCCTTTTATCTCTTCACATGCCTGACCTCCCCGAACTCGTTTGTCTTTCCAGTGATCGTCGTGGCCTTGCTTATAGATTTACTTGTCTCTCTTATGTATTCATTTCCACAGCTACATGGTTATTGGTTAACCATTTTACTCAGAGGTACGCAAACTTTTGACTTGGGAAAGCTTCAAGCACGACGTAACTTCCATGGGGAACAAATAGCCTGCATGCAGAGAAAGGAAGAGTTTACTAGCAGTAGAGCCCGGCGTTGCCCGGGGATGTAACAGTAAGAGATAGATCAAGTATCGACCATCATAAAGACTGAAAAATAAAATTGTCAAAGATTATTGTTTAAGGTTGACGGACACGCATGTCTTAATTAGTTTTTTTTTTTTTTTTTTTTTTTTTTTTTTTTTTTTTTTTTTTTTTTTTTTTTTTTTTTTTTTTTTTTTTTTTTTTTTTTTTTTGGTGTGCAAACCCAAACTCAAAGAAAAACATTGTTTCCAATCGTTATGAGTCTATCGATTGAATAGAATTTTATTATAAACAACTGTCTTGTAAATGGAATTTTTAAAGCATTCTGAATGTAAAAATAAAGAAAAAAGTGTGCAAGACAATAAGAAACACTACCTGCCAAAAAAAAGTGAAGTTTTGTTGAAATCGGTTGAAAAATGTAGGAAATCCGATCCCATATATAAAGGAAAACACACACACACAAACAACTTGGAATTTATAATAAGTATAACTCGATATGAGTTGTCCCCCTTTCATTCTGGCGATAGAATTTCGTTTTATCGTGTTTTCAAATTGATTTTGTGCAAAAACAATTGTATTTTTCCAATTTTTGGCGCTATCAGAACCACCGCAAGGTAATTTTACGTAGTCCTGTGAAGTTTTGTTGAAATCGGTTGAAAAATGTAGTAAATCCGATCCAATATATAAACGTACAGACACACACACACACACAAATACACACACAATCTGCGTTTTATAATAAGTAAGATTTTTGTTAGTTTTCACGAAAACCTTCTTTATGAAACATGCCACAAGCCTTATGTATATTATCGCTATGTTGCTATGTTTATCAAAACTGGATCAAGGGAGATTTTATAATCAATTGGGCAAAGCTTCACACGTCAAGTCGTTAGTTCAACTTCTGCCAAACACGCTGTAGCATGTCTTGCGTTACATTCTCAAGCACCTCAGTGATGAACTGCTTAAGTTCCATTAGGCTTGTAGGATGAAGAGGCATATAGACCTGTCCTTTCACATGGTCCCATAGAAAAAAAATCACAAGAAAAATCAGATGAATATAGTGGCCATTTCAACAACACATTGTCATTAAAAATCGCCTATGTTATTAGGCTACAAAATAATTTCCTCTTTAGGACACTCACACACACACGCGCGCGCACACACACACACACACACATACATATCGTCCTCAAGCGATAACAAACTTATTTAAAACGTTTTTTTAAATATTAAATTAGAAATGCCTACGTCTCGTTAAAACAGAAACTGCTAATTTGATGAATTGTGAACAAGATTAAACAGAAACTACTTACTTTTTTTCAGCAGTAAAAAACAACTTTTTGCGAGGGGGTCTCATTTTCTTATGCAGCAGTTGAAGTTGCAAGTAGCATGTAAAGTTTGAGAGGCAAACATTAAATCACGAAATATTAGGGTAGGCTACATATGACAAAATATTCGCGACTGTATACTCTGGATCCAATCACTATTCGCCACAACACACGCACGCGCACACACACACACACATATATATATATATATATATATATATATATAGTCATCCACAGACAGACTGTTTCTCTGCATCACAGCTCATCAGTGTGGTTGGACGTCCGATTGCCTCTAATACAAAAAATTACTGGAAGAAGTCAAATGCAGTAAACAAATATGTATGAGACACATAATGCTGAAATAAGAGTTAGAAAATTTCATACTCACATGGCATATTGATAGTAACAAAACGGGAATCAAAAAATGGTAATATTGATGGTCATATTAGCCGTTTTCTTATAATTTAATATTCAGTATTCATTGATCGAGAAGCCAGTGCTGCTAGAATAACGCTTTTCTTCACTTCCTGGTCATGGGCTAGATCAAAATGTAGTATCTGTTCTCCTCCTCATCAGTGATAATGGTAATATTAGCCATTTCCTTGTAAGGAAACATTCAGAATTCATTAACCCAATAACTAGTGTAGTAATTTATAAAATTCAATACCCTACTTCATCGAGAAATTGTGGTATTATAGTGGTTGTTGTAAGAAAGGTAAGTAAGAATGTGTTCTTTTGACGTTTGGGTTATTGTTAAATGTAGGACCGAACTCTCCATCCCCTCATAGCCTTATGCCATAATTCTTGTAAATAAAGAGAATATATAGTGCTACTGGAGCTACGATTTTCTTCATTTGCTGGCCATCAGCCTGAGATCAAAGTGTGGTATCTGTTCCTATATATCATGTAATTTGATTATTTTTTTTTAATCGAGTTCACCCTAAGCAAGGCAGCAAAGCCACTAAGACACAAGATGTTAGTTGATGTGGAAGAATTACAAAACAGAAATATTTCTAAGGTACGAGAATAGACGACTAATCATAACAGTTGATAGCGATTGTCATTGTATTTTTGAAGATTAAACTTAACTGGAAACCATGGAGCCGGAACACATTTTTTTGTGTAGCGTGTTTCGTTCTTTAGGGCTTCATCGAAGTGATGTCGATGGCGAATTGATCCCCACCACCGCTGCACGCACACATATCATAATTCTTAATCGAGTTCACCCCAAGCAATGCCACTAAAACACAAGGTGTTACATGGTGTGGAAGAATTAGAAAACAGAAACATTACTAATAAGCGAGAACACAAAGTGTAATCAGGAGAATACTAGATTGTGATTGACATTGCATTTAAATATTTGAACATTAAAGTTGTCTAGCTAGCTTGGAGCAGAAAGGTAGTTCCACAAACGAGAAAAGAAAATGTTTGCATAGAATTTACGGATGCATCTAGCCAGCTCAACTCTAACCTGATTAGACCTCGTTGCCAGTCATTTACTGCACTTAAATTCATAAAGTCTTGTTACCACAGCTACTAGCTCATCTAAACAGTTACCATGAAAGTTTTTATATAAAATACATACACCCTTGTGCAAATTAATTGAAACAAACGAATAATTATATTATTATTTTTCTTTTTTTAGTATTTTCCAGTGAAGCATGACCCAATGCACATGTTAGTACTTCGTATATCCACTTCAAGTTGTCGTTCCTTGCAGAATGACAATAGATTCTCGATTGGATTTATATCCGGAGAGTTTCCGGGCCAGTCTATACTACTATATTTGCTCAATATATAAGGCTTACCAGCGTGTTCGTGTAGCGTTACAATTTTTGTACGCTTCCTTGGAGTAACGTCCATCACAGACAATAGCCGTAGGACAAATAATCGACAGTGTTTGGGAGTGATGAAAATCCGATACAATCAATATTTTTCAAAGCTAAACAAATTTCATCATAAACGCCGGCAACAGAATCATATTACTGCACTTCAAATGACCTTTTCAGAGGAAAAAATAGAAGTCGACTACAGTCTGTCAGTCCAGTGTGTTTAAAACTGACCGTATGGTGAAAGAAATGAAACTAAAGCGGTTGTTTCAATTAATTTTCACAAGGGTATAGCCAACTTTACAGCAGTGGGAAAGTGACAGAAGCCGAGACCCCAGATGTTGATAGTTATATTATAATAATACTATTATTCCTTATTAGGAAATATTCGGTATTCATTGACTGAGAATCCAGTGCTACTATCGGTTGAAATTTATAAAATCTTTCGATAAGAAAATAAAGAAAAAAAAAATGGGTTATGTGCCCAGTAAGGAAATGGGTTATGTGCCCAGTACGAAATGGGCCCAGTGCCCAATGGGTTATGAAATGGGTTATGGGTTATGTGCCCAGTAAGGAAATGGGTTATGTGCCCAGTAAGGAAATGGGTTATGTGCCCAGTACGGAAATGGGTTATGTGCCCAGTACGGAAATGGGTTATGTGCCCAGTACGGAAATGGGTTATGTGCCCAGTAAGGAGATGGGTTATGTGCCCAGTAAGGAAATGGGTTATGTGCCCAGTAAGGAAATGGGTTATGTGCCCAGTAACTTTTATCGCTCTTTCCAGTATTGATGAGGGCTTGCTTCCTAAACTTTTTCCGTATTTAACGAGTCTGGAAAACAGAACAAATAATATAAAAGACAAAAAGCTATGGTAAAGGAGCAATTTTATTTGAGTTACAAATGGCAGATAATTGTCGTGTGTCATGATCGTTCCAGTGCCGAAAGAACATGGTGCATAAAATAAGAAGAATTAACTAGCATTTTCAATTAAACTAAAAGAAAAAAAATGATTTAAAAATGATTTCAATAATTGTCCCGAGAAGTTAGCGTCGGATTTAGAAAACTAAATATGAGCTATTTCCGTTTATGAGTTAATTTATGATTAAGACGCATAAATGATTTAGTCTCCTGATAATCAACAATTCTAATTAACTCCATTTAGTTGGTTCTGTTGAGACATCATTAATAATCAAAATATTTAATTAAAGATTTATTTAAAAAAATAAAACGACTGTGACGCACAAATGTGACACAGAAAATCATAGAAAAGTTTTTTCAAAATATTAAAAAAGGGGACAGGGCAAAGATTAACATTCTGGTCCACCAAAAAAAAGCTGTCTTTCAAACAGACATTTTTGCTATTTTTACTGTGTAAACTTTTGACTCTCTCAGCAATGTTCAGTTACAGTTATCCAAGCTTAAACAATGGCGACGAGGATGAGATCCATTGTTGAAGCTTGGATAAGCATGAAATAATAATAATACAACACAAAATGTACGTAAACAAAATGTATTGAAACAAGGAAAAGGTACACAATATTTACAGTTAGTTTTGGTATATTCTTGGGATGACTGTTCCTGTAGAATGGGTTGACTTAATCGCAGTCGGGCAGAGTCTCTGGATTGGATCTCTTGTTACTTCCCCGTCTTCCCGGTACCAACCCATATTGATATGGTCGGTACTCCACTATGTAAATTAGGTGGATCGTACCACAACAACCTTTTATAAAGAGATTTTATTCATCATTTTATTAGGAAATAAATTTGAAAATAAATATATTAAAATTCTTTAAAAAATCTACAAAATTTTCAAAATACCCAAACCCACTGCAATGCAATATTTTTTTATTTACCGTTTTATAAATAAATAGCAATAAAAAAGAAAATGCCTCATGAATAGAACGCCAAAGCCTGAAACTCTAGCATTGACAGGTTTCCCCTATTCCAACTCATTTTGAAAAATAGACTTTTAATAACTTTTTAAATCATTGCTAAAAAATAGAAAATATCTCAATAGACTATTTGTTATGCACATTGTTCGGATTATTGTCCTCATCTTTATTGCCATATTCACGACTTTTCGGCCGTTGTACCCTCCGGCCTTCTTTAAGTCATTGTAATTTAGAACTGAACTCTTTATTTTGTCCACCGAGGTCGATTATTCTAGTTCCAAGTGTCATCCCTCACCCGAATGTTTCAGTTATCTTCCTTTAATTCAACTCTCCAAGTTTTGAGGTTGAAAATACGAAAACTTAAGGAATCAGCACATATGCTAGGCCACAAAAATCTCCTGAGCCGACCAAGCACAACTCTTTGGGTTAAGTCACTTGATTCAACCAACGCTTTTATCTATTGGGCAATGTGTCATGGAGATTATTTTCAATCAAGTACTGACTGATGAAGAAATGTTAAATGATGATTGGGACAATATGCATCATGACTAAAGCAATTAGCGACAAATTCTGTTCTTTGGAATGGTTAACAAAATATCGGCGAGTTGCCAATCCTTTCGAACTTTATAAAATGGTAAATAATAAAGCTTTCAATATAGTTGGTTCACATATTTATATAATATTATAAATATAAAATTATTTCTCTTCTAAATAAGCAATATAATACGTAAATAAATATAAGTAATCTAATAAATAAATAAATTTAATATTTTAGTTTTAAATTCTCAAGATCAATGAAAATGTATAAATTCGCTTTTATATGGTTGGGTTTTTATTAAAATTCTAATCATTCTTTCTACAAAACAATAAACATTGCTGTAGTAAAGGTAGTTAAAATGATATCGGTGTCAAGGAAAAAACCGTCCTTTTTGCACACCATTTTTTCGGGCACAAAGCTTAAATTTTACCGAGAAAACCATCGTTAGATAGAAACAAACAAAAGACTTACGACGATATACGTAATCTTCTATAGGTAATGAATAGTGAAACATTTCTTCACATATGTAAAAGAGACGTTGTTCTGCATAAGAACACTGAGAATAACAGACAATCAGAAAATAGGATCCACATGGAATCTCAGAATCAAATAGAGGGTGATGATATTCCCAGAATGCATAATGAGGAAATAGGGCTTGGGGAATATGACACACACGAGACATAATGAACGAGAGAAAAGCAAGAGAAAGCGAATAATAGTTATAAGCAACGTTTTTGAGTAAATAGTATCAGAACAGGGAGAAAGAACTAAAAGTTAATTTAAGCAACGAAAGACAGGATAATCGTCCAGATATAGCAGTAATTGGACATTCAACTTATACTGCGAGGAGATTCTGAGATAATTAGAAGTCCTACCAGGATTCAATATTGACAGCCACAGTCATAACAACCAAAGACATGACAATGGCGCGTTGTAGTCAGAAAAAAGCGTGAAGAAAAGACTAAGTATCAATTGTAAAAAGACGCAATTCAAGGTTATTAGTAAAAGGGGCAGCCCGGCATTCAAATTAGAAATTGAAGATACCAAAATCAAACAATTAAAACAATGTAAATACCTGGGAATTTTTAACAAAGAATGGAAACTGCGACAAACCTGAAACCAAGAAGGGCATTCCGATACGGAAATATGCCTTCCAAAAAGCTAAGCAAAGTATTAATAAAAAGAAAATTTCGTTAGAAGCAAAGAAAAGAGCACAGAATTGTTATGTAAAATCAGTCGTCCTATATGACAGCGAACGATCTTTTCACACATCTGGTTCTACAAAAAGATGCTGAAAATACCACAGGCAGAATATGCAAAAAATTCCGAAGTTATTTATATTAGTTACATTATTCGGACTGTTATCCTTATCTTCATTGCCATATTCACAACGTTTCGGCCGTTGTGCGCTCCGGCCGTCTTCAGATAGTTTGAATTTTGAACCGAACCCTTTATTTCGTCCACTGAGATAGATTTTTTTCTAGTTCCACGTGTCATGCCTTTTCCGAATGTCTCAGTTATTTCTCTTCAAGTTTTGGGGTTGAAAATACGAAAACTTAAAGAATCAGCACATATGCTAGGCCACAAAAATCTCCTGAGCCGACCAAGCATAGAAATGAATACAATATGGAAACCAGTAATAAGGAATGCTAGAGAACAGCCATGAATAACAACAGAAAAATTGAAATATGAGCTCTGGTAAAAAATATGCAATAATAACGGAAAAAAAGCAATGTGACAACAGGTAAAAATGTTCCTGAGGTATTAGGTATCAAGGACACATGGTGCAGTCGATAAAGACGTTGGTTAAATTCAGTGATTAGACCCAAAGAATTGTGAGTTCAAAGGGAAATAACTGAGAACTAGAACAATCTACGTTTGGTTCGAAATCTCAATCAGAAGATAATGAGATGAGATTGGTAAAACAGTCCGAATAATGTAAATAATCGTAATACCTAATCCCTGAGATATAGACGGGAATGACAAAGTTCTAAAGAAAATGGAAATAAAACGTTGAAAGGAATGAAACCTCACAGATTGAGAGGCAATAAAATCTACCAAGCGGAAGAGAATCGTACTAAGTATTTAATTACGTAAGTTAATAAATAAAGAGAGGGTGAGAGAGAGATAGTAAGAAAAAATTGCTTATACTTTATTTACAGGAGGCAAACCGATGTAATATGAAACTGACTTTGTTAATTTCGTTTTCTTGTTAGAATCCTACTGTACTATTTTTATGACCAAGCGTTATTATACTAAATAACTTATAAGCCTTAAAGGACAACCTTATAAAAATTTATAATTTGCAGAAGCTTTAAAAATTCTATATAGACAAGATGCATGGCACAAGCACATTATTACTAAATCATTGTGTCATCAAATATAACCTTCAAACGGAAATTAAACTGAACAATTTGGCTATATTATCATGCAATATATTATACAGCACAGTAGTTTTAGTCTGATTTTCAATAAACAATTCATTTTGTCTTATAATTTGTGCTCAGCAGTATTATGGCGTTATATACACTTTTATCTATTTTTTTTATTATGATTCAACCGGTTTTATTCATTGAGTCTCCTTTTTTGCAATCTTACAATTTTTTTTTACAGTTTTTACTTATCGAATGCAGTAAAAAAAAAACTGCATATTTTGCTTGTGGTAATTCATGATTAAAATTCTGTTTTAAATATGTTTTCCATTCAATTTATCTAATACAAAAAATATCAACTTTATTTGAATTTCGTCTTGAAATAGTACAATTTTGAAGTACGTTTGTAAGCACAAACCTGCTGAGATTAGCTATTTCGGTACATTTTATTCAGACGAGCTTTAAAACTAAAGACTCAAAAATTGGTAAAGGTTATGAATCTATTTTTAGTGCCAATACTTATCACATCAAATCCTGGCTTTCACACCGAGTGTAATGTTGAGTTTTTGAAGAAGTGAAAAAAATCAACCTGCGCTCCTGAACATTTGAGAAATGTATTCTCCAGCTGGGATCGAACCTGCGTATCACTTTGTAGAGGTAAACAACCCTTTGATCCGTGCTTTACCGCACGGTCACTCTAATAACGGTTGATGTAATAAAAACTGTTGGATGAAAAATAAATCTCTTATTTCTTTAGATATTGTTCTCTATAAATATCTATATAATAAATGCGAATGTCAGTGTGTCACACTTTTTCAACTTTACTCCAAGAGGCCGTGGCCCAACATATCATACCATTTTGGAATCAGGCCGACTCCGTGACCAAATTAAAAACATTCCGGGCTGAACCCGGACCCAAAAACCTGAAATTCTGGATTCCCAAGTTTTTATTACTGTGATTTTTTTTTACGATAACTATTTTTATAACCTGGAAATAACTTTGGGAATAATCGAAATTAATTGCGAAATCCGCCGAAAGTCACCCATAAAATGAAAATAATTGTCTGTACGGAGAGTAAGGACCTACGCACATCAAATTGTGTTTAAAGTGAGTGGCAGTAGAAGAATTATGGTTGAACTTTTAAAAAGTAAGCTTAAATATTAATGCGATACTTAAATGCAGCGATCAATTTTGAGTTCTTCTGTAGTTTATTATTGCCTACGGCAGGAGTATAGCTCTCAAAAAGAAATTTCCGCCAACAGAGGACCAGATTGCAATCAAAAGATCCAAGGCTGAAGCAAGGAAAAGAAAGTCCGGTGTAATGAAAACCCAGATCAAACGGCATTTAAATATTAATGCAATAATTAAATGCAGAGATCAATTTTGAGTTCTTCTGTAGTTTATTGTTGCCTATTGAATTTACTCCTATTGCGATGAAGGCCTAATCAAGAGGCCTCCGTAATAGGGCAGTTTTATGCTAGTTTAGAAATAAATTCGAAATATTAAAAATGGTGCAAAAGTGACATTAAAACTAATATAAGGCTGGTTGGAAAAAAATAAATTACACTAGTAACTAGTAAATTAATAATAGTATCGCCGAAATCGCAGTCACGTACAAGTTTTCGTTTAGCGACCTTCTTGTTTGGTGACTCGGTCGTTGAAGTGGATCCTAGTCGTTAAGTGATGAGTGACTGTATATATTTTAACTACGTTGTATATTCAAAAAAATGTTTATTTTCTGTCAAAAGAAAGTTAATCTTCTTTTGGCGAGAATAAAAAAAAGAATTTCTTTCGCATTGAAAACACATTAAAATTTTTTCAGCGTCAACACTGTTATTTCCGATTCATTTCAAAACCTGTCCGCTTACTGATAATGCAGAAACGTGTTTCCTTTTAGATAAGGACTTTTCTTAAATCAAAGAATCAATTTCAGAACTTAAATTCCGACAAACATTACATGCACAGAAAAAAACATACAAGTCACAAAGAACAATATACTGATGTCAAAAAATTATTTTATTTATTCCTTCCGTCGATTTTTTGTTAGTGTTGGTGTTTAAAAGAAAAATCGATTTTCTACGACGACAATCCAAAATCAATTCATTAATTTAGCTTTTCATTCTACTATTCAACACCCTTTTACCATTATCAAAATAATATATGATTACTATATATACACTGACGTGCCAAAAGCTATAAGGAGGCAGTATAGAAAAGTACACCCTTGTGCAAATTTATCGAAACAACCACCTTAGTTTCCTCTCTTTCACCATACGGTCAATTTTAGACCCACTGGAGTGTCAGGGTGTAATCGATTTCTATTTCTTCCTCAGATTAGGTCATTTGCCGTGGTATGCAATAATATGAATCTATTTTCGGTGTGTATGATGAAATTTGTTTGGACGTGCGTCATCCGTGATTGCATCAAATTTTAATCACTATTGTCTCGACTGTCGATTAGTTGTCCTACGGCCCTTGTCTGCGATTGACGTTACTCCAAGGAAGCGTACGAAAATTGTAACGCTGGACTGACACACTGGCAAGCCTTACCAGTGAGCAGATCAAAGTACTATAGACTGACCTGGAAACTCTCTTGATTTAATTCCAATTGAGAATCTGCGATCAATCTGCAACGAACAACTTCTTGAAATGGAGATAGGGAGTAGTAATATATGCACTAGGTCATGTTTCATTGAAAAAATACGAAAAAATGTAAATAATAAAGGAATTATTCGTTTTGTTACAATTAATTTACACAAGGGTGTACTGCCATCATACCTTAACGAGGCCGGTCGGTACGGAACAAGCACAGTGAAGGCACAGTGGATTTGGAGGAGGCACGGTCGATTCGAAGGAGGCACGACAGGGTAATGTTAGCAGCTCGGATTGAAGAATCGCAGAGTCGAGTTCGAATTACATTCACTTACGTACTAATACCCTTGGAAAAGGCATGAATCCGTCTCTTCTACAACTCCAGTTATCGGTCAGGACAGACTTGTGTGGAAACCAGTCTCGAAGAAATGAAATTCTGAATTCAGCTCGGATCCAGCTATCCTAAAGTGTATATACATTCTGCTAGGGAAACATTTGTGAATCCAAATTTCTACTGAAACTTCTATTATGAATTTCCCGATTTGACCGAATGAATATGACCTCTGCTACGCTTGGTCAGCTTTCGTTCGGATACACCGGGTTACTTTGATGGAGCCAGCTCCATTGACCGGGTGAATGATGCCACAGGCATAAATTAATACCATAACGCCATGCAATGCCCAAACCTACATCAGCTGATATCCAGTGAGTCATTGTGAACAGTGACTAGGCTGTTCATGTCAAGTCGGCGTGAAGTTTTTTTTTTTTTGTTTTTTTTATTCTGAAGTTCGGCCAAAAGAGTGAAGGACGATTCATCACCGCCTACTCAACACCGCCGACTCAACACCGCCGACTCAACGACATGCATGAAATTTTTCATCGACTTATTTACAAATACAAGTTATTAAGGATCATTTTTTTAATACATAACTTTAAAAACGATTAAGAGTTATTCATTTAGCATCATTTTATTTAATATATAACTATATTTATAATTTAAAAATTTATTGAAAATTGTATACATTTGCTAACAGGTCACTTAGCTTTTCAATGTTGTCTTTGGCACAATGTTTCAAGGCTGTGTGCACTTTAGCCAATTCTACATTGGCCGCTGAAGGGAATGTTTGTTATACTTCCTTGATAACTGCTCCAAACTTCATATAAATTCTTTCATTTCACCGAAAGCGTTGGTCGTAACGCCGACATTTTATGATGTTCTCTCGTATTAAACTTATCAATTACAAATAAATGGCTATCATGTGCAAATTTTTCTTTTTCTTCTTCTTTTTGACTAAAATTTCCATTTTCGGTGTAATGAAATATTTTGAAAATTAAACACCTGTCAGCCAAATAGGCTGTTATTACTAAGACAAACAGCTAAATTTTCCAAATCTCTACGACTCAAAGCCTATCTAAGAGACACATTATAACAGTTGACAGGTGGTGAGTCGGTGATAAAATGCCCCTGCCCGTCCAACAAATGGCTCATGAATCACTCAAGGTAGTGATTTACCATTAAAATGGTTATATTGAATGAGGTATGTGATATGAATGAAAGAGAAGTTGGTTGGAAATGAAGATTGTAAGCATAAGGAGGATAGATAATGATTGATCCTTGATTTGAAGAAGTTAAGATTACCGATTTATATAGTGCACGATAGTGGATGCCAGACATATGGAGTATTCCATTGCTAAAATTTCAGAGGAATTTGAAATCCCTCGATTTTCAGTAACACAAAGTAATTCAGCAAAATAAGTCAAAACAAAGCGAGAAATACAAAAATCAAGGCTGATGAACCAGGATATTCACGGTACTCCTAAACAGTTCCAGATAGTAATTTTAAATAGTCAACATAATTTTAGCAGAATAACTTCATGAAGGGAATTGTGTAGGATTATTTTGGGTCTGTACATATATATGTGAACGTACTCCAACAGTAATGTGTTTACTAGGAATTCTTTTTCTTCTTGGAGTCTGCAGTAGCCGAGCACAGCTTCTTGATGATCGTGAACGTAAACGTTTGGATAGAATTGTCTACGCTCAGATCACAGATCAGTTCATCGTTCTTTAACTTCCCTGGGAAATGGAAGAAGAAGTCTTAATAGAGTGTCTTTGTTATCACCACAGCACTGGCTCACTTGCGATTATGATGTTGCTAATTTGAAGCTGTGACATTGACAACGTTGAAGGTGTCTGATGAATCATCAACCCAGTTGTTTCGGGTATGATACAGACTCCACGTCGCCATAAAACTCACTTGTCAACAAGGCAATGTAAATGCTGGCGTTGGTTTCCTCATGTTAGAGGGCATATTCACATGGTATGGCTTGGATCCGCTGGAACGTCTAAATATGTCATTGATCCGTAGCCACTAAGTTCAACTGATTTGTATCATTTTAACATGAATGGACCTCATGTATGCCACAAATGATTGGTTATTCCAAAAGGATAATTACCTGTAGTATCGAGCCTAAGTTGGTCATAATTGGGCCGAGGAAAATTCTGGAGACTAAATGCTGTGACCACTACGTTTTTCCAACACGAACTGAATCAATAATTTATTGGACATGGTGGAGAGCTTTATTCGCACACATAATATGGCACTTTTTTTTAAGTATCAGTTAAGTGTTCCAAACGTAATAAATACTGCGCCTCAATAGGAAGCAGGGAGTTCAGCCTGAAATCGGGCGACAGGCTGACCGGCTGATCGGTTGAACTCTCTGCCTTCGGGCGGGGAGGAACCCGAACGAGGCTACGCCGAAGGGCGGATTCTCTTTCGGGGAGGTAAACCGACCCTGAACCCGATTATACGGGTTCAAAGGGCATATTTTTGGCCGAGCTCGCGAGCTCGAAGATCCCACGTTAAACTAGCCTTGTGCCACATGATGCCCTCATGGGAGGGTGACTAAATACTGTTCAGTCTGAAGTCTGGTGTGAGGTCCGTCAGAAGTCTGTCAGTCAGTCAGAGCGAGCGAGTCAGTCAGTCGAGTCAGAGGCAGTCCGAAACAGAGTCGCCTTCAGACAATTATTACAAGACATTGAAATAGTGATACTGGTCGAGACTACATTGTTCTCCCTACTAAACCTGATTGTTCATACTAACACTTTCTACTTCTCTGTATATATTCCTGTTTGTAATATATCTGTGTTATTCTATATCCGTGTTCGAGTTCTTCTTTATTGGTTCTCCCTTGGACTATCACCGTGGTACAAGGACCTCGACCATAACATTAAGTAAATAACTATTTCAGACAACATGGTTCAGTATCTCTATAGCGGTCTTCTGGCTACATATGGAATCGATGCAACGTCGAGATCCTGTTATTGGCTCATATATATATATATATATATATATATATATATATATATTAGGAATTAACTGATTTAAAAATATGCTTCCATATTTTTAAATCGGTTAATATATAATATATATGCTCTGTAAATTTACATTGAGCACTGTTTTGTAAAAATAAAAATATCAATAACACCGGATTATATATCTTACTGTTCTTTTTTTTTCTATAATATATATATATATATATATATTCTTATGCTGGATCTTCTGTTTCTTTTTCTGATTCTAAATGAGGTGAACAGCACCGTCGTGTAATAAAGGGTTTAAAAAACAACCATAATCTTGTTATTACTAAACCCGACAAAGGTGTCGGTGTTGTTCTTCTGGACCTTTGTGATTATATTTCTAAGGTGGAGAATATTCTTGGTGATCCATCGAAATTTCTAAAATTAGGTCCAGTTGAGACGCATGATTTTACTGCTTCAATAGAAGCCAAATTCCAACGACAATTATTAAAGTGGGTCAGAGGTGGTTTATTATCTTCTGTTATTTCTGAAGATATTAGGCCCACTGGGTCAATTCGTCCCCGTTTATATGGGTTGCCGAAAATACATAAAGATGGTGTCCCATTACGGCCCATTTTATCTATGATTGGGTCGGCCCAGCATAAGGTTGCTGGTTGGCTCTCAATACTATTGCAACCTGTTTTGTTGCATTTTAGCACATACTGTGTTAAGGATTCATTTACATTTGTGGAATCTATACACACTGTTCCCTCTAGCGGTGGTTTCATGTGTTCTTTTGATATTGTGTCTTTATTTACCCGTGTCCCTTTGTTAGAGATAGTGGAGATTTGTTGTGATATGTTATATCGCTCTTCTCTACGTCCTCCGGATTTGTCTGAGGGTATATTTAGAGAACTTATGAAGTTCGCCACTACGTCTGTAGAGTTTAGCTTTGGTGATATTATGTATCGTCAAATAGACGGTGTAGCGATGGGATCACCTTTGGGTCCTACGCTTGCTAATATTTTTGTTGGTTTTCATGAGGTTTTACTGTTTTCACAAATTAATCGACCTCTGATGTATCATCGGTATGTTGATGATATTTTCTGCCTCTTTGATAATGAGGGTGAAGCCAATACCTTTTTCTCTGTATTAAATTCTGTTCATTTGTCCTTAGAATTTACCGTAGAAAAGGAGTCTAATTGTTGTCTTCCCTTTTTGGATGTTTTGGTCCGTAGAGGTGATGATGGCTATTGGACTTCAGTATTTAGGAAGGCTACCTTTTCAGGTTTATATGTCCGTTGGGACTCTTTTTGTCCACGTCAACGAAAAATTAATTTAATTAGAACGTTGACTTTTCTAGCTCTTAAAATTTGCTCAAATTCCTTCCTCTACGGTGAATTGGACTTTATAAAAATGACTCTTTCTAAAAATGGGTATCCGTTGGACATTTTGGATTCCATTATGCATGATGTCATTGATAAATTTAGTAAGGATAGATCGTATGTTGTTAAGAAATGTCCAATTTATTTACGACTTCCTTACATTGACAGAGAAGGTGAAAAAACTAGCAAGGCGAATTTCACATTCCGTTAGTAAGTGTTTTATGCTGCTAATGTGCGAGTAATATTTTTACTCGACCAATTCTTTCTTCCAGGCGCAAGGATTTTCTGCCTCCCTTTCATATTAATTCAGTTATATAAAATTTAAATGTGGTTGCGGATGTGACTACATAGGCAGAACGTCTCAGCGTTTGGATTTTAGAATTAAACAACATTTTACCCCCAGAATTTTAAATCCGGCCGCTAACAAAAGCCAACTAGTGAATACATCCGGGTCATCTATAGCGGAACACGCTATAACTAGCAGGGAATGTGTTGCTGGTTTGAGTGTTGACTGTTTTTCGATTCTGGCGAAGTCACACTCTGCATATCATTTTAAGGTTCTTGAGTCCATTTACATCAAGTCCCACAGGCCGTTTCTCTGTAAGCAGAGAGATTGCTTGTTGGGCTTGAATGTGATTGGGCTCTAATTCTTTCTATCATATATAAAAAAAAATTTTCCCTTTCCCCCTCATTGAATGTTTTTTTTTGTTTTTAAGTTTCTGATTCAATAATCCCAGTGTATCAAACTTGAGGAGTACTGGGACAAAACCGGTTGTTTGTTTTAGTTCTTAGTTTTCATAATTATGTCCTTTACATTCCGCTTATTCCTTGCTATAATAAAATTTTGTACCTGTAAGAATCTTTTCATATATATATATATATATATATATATATATATATATATATATTGGCTTGTCCGTAAACTTCAGGCCAATTTTACGGGAAATTAAAACACAAAATTATGCCATTTAATATTTATTCAACTAAATATAGACCATTTTGTAACACAACACTTCTCCAATTTTTCCTTCCATCCTCCCAGAAATTAAGGTGGATTTTTATGGCATCCAAAGAAGTAAAATGTTTACTATTGCAAGAACCTAAGTAAATGAAAATCCGAAGGAGCAATATCTGGGGAATATGGCGGATGGGGTAACATATCCCAGACATGCTGTAACAATTTTTGCCAAGTCGTCAAAAAAGTGATGTCTGGCACTATCCTGATGGAAAACAACACTTTTCCTGTTCACCAATTCCAGGCATGTTTCTTGAATTGCTGTCTTTAATTCATCTAGTTGCGAGCAGTACTTTTCAGAATCAATTGACTGGTTACTTGGCAGAAGATCATAGGAAAGGATTCCTTTCCAATCCCAACAAATGCAGAGCATGACTTTCTTAGGATCAAAACCTGCTTTTGAAGTGGCTAAAGTTGGACCATGTCGCTTATCCCAGAACCTTTTCCGCTGGACATTGTTGTAAACGATCCATTTCGCATCACCCATCACAATTTGCTTAAAAATAGTGCATTTTCATTGCATTTGTACAGCAAATCACAGATGAAATGCGATCCAAAAGATTCTTTTCACTCAGATCATGTGGTACCAAAACATTGTAGCGAAAATAAGCGCCGATAAGATCTCGTCAACCATCAGGCACTGTTTTACTTTCGTACTTGTACGTAACAACATTGCCACCAAAAATGCGTTACCCTCTGTTCGTGATGGCGTCTTTCCTACCCATCAATAAATATTAGTTATTTATCATTTCAAATGGCAGTCAGTCTGAATATGAGGGTAAGACTATCCAACGACCCGGTGGTGAAAATTGCGCAGCACGTTCCTGGCCCTATACGTAGACATGCTCCAATAACACCCGGGCACTCTCAAGCGCATGAGTCTGCCATTGGTGAACATTTATTAAATACCACCAGTTGCAGGACCAATTATTCAGAAGAGTTCTTCTCTGTGCTGCACAGATCCCGGAACAAACACTATCTTAACATCTTGGAGGCGGTTGTAATCAATACGCAGCGTCCGTCTCTGTGTAGACAGAGAGAAAACTGCCCTCTCAATAATAAATATTGTTTTGAATCATTGGTTTATCAGTGCCATATTTCATCTATTGAAGATCCAGACATAGTTAAAATCTACATCAGATGAACAAAACATGATTTCAAAAGACGTTGGAACCAACATCAAATGTCCTTTAAAATTAATAAATACAGAAATCAGACATCCCTATCTAAATATTTCTGACACTTAAAAGAAATTAATATTAAAATGGAAATTAATAAGAAAAACTAGAGTTTGTAAGTCATTAAATGACCCATGACCTTTGTGCATATTTGAAAAATTATAAATTATTAAGTTTCTGAAAAATAAAATTTTACTTAATGAAAGAAATGAAATAGCTATTTTTTGTGGACAAAATAATGCTATGGATTTAAAATTTAATTTTATAATTCTGTTTTGAAACATGGTAATTCCTGTGTAGCGATGGAACCATATTTTTAGAATAGAAAATAATTATAATATTAAGCTCTACTGTTTTGCATCGAGCACTTTTTTTAAAATAAAAATAATTACTTAAAATGCTGGATTGTTAACCTTACTGCTCTTATTATTTTAACATATATATATATATATATATATATATATATATGAATTCTTCTAAGGAAATAAATAAAGAAATATGAAATAGAAAGATGTGGTAATAGAAGTACCAATGAACGCAAGATATATTAGTCATTAGTCATATCAAAGCATGTAAAAGCGTATGTAAACAATATACAAGCGCAAAACACACACACACATATTATATATATATATATATATATATATATATATATATATATATAAAATTAGATGTATTTGAGCCTGAAATAAATGCAATATTTTCAATAGTTTAAATATGCAAATATATGCCACACATAAATACGCACACACACACACATATATATATATATATATATATATATATATATATATATATATATATATATATATAAGGCTTACTTATAAGCAAAATGTATAATGTAAATAATGTTTTCTTTTTCTCTTGTTTATATTTCAAAATCTGAATTGAACGTGAAATAGGTCATTATCAGATATTATGTTTTCAATATTTATTTTCAGTTTTCTTGCCGTGAATACAAGTTGCAATCAGCGTTATATTTTTTTCCTTTTTCAATAACAATCTGAATACATATACGTCTCTTTTATTTCAGTGCGGCATTTTAATTTGCAATGACTCTAACAATGAATCTGATTTAAATAAAAACATATTTTGCAGAATTTAACTGTTATTTCAATCAATGATTTAACAAAACGCTTCCCTCTACAAAAGACAAACACAGTTGCATATTTTAAAAGATATTCAAAGGAAAATTACACCCACTTTTCAAATGTTTTCGGTGCTAAGATTTCTATTGCGTTGAATTCATTTGATCTTATTAATTTCATCACTGACTTATGTATATATTAGTTTGTCATCTAGTTTTTCTCAGCACAAGAACGGTTGGAAGCCCTACAGAGACTCGGTACCTATAGGGTAGGAAGCCCTACAGAGACTCGGTAATAATAGGGTAGGAAGCCCTACAGAGACTCGACACAAAAAGGTAGAAAGCCCTACAGAGACTCGGTACCAATATGGTAGGAAGCCCTACAGAGACTCGGCACAAAAAGGTAGGAAGCCCCACAGAGACTCGGCACCAATAGGGTAGGAAGCCCTACAGAGACTCGACACAAAACGGGTAGGAAGCCCTACAGAGATTCGACACAAAACGGGTAGGACGCCCTACAGAGACTCGGCGCCAATAGGGTAGGAAGCCCTACAGAGACTAAGATTCTATGTCAGGGGTTCTAAATCAGGGATAGCGGGATTCTCCCCAGGAGGTTCGAGAGTACAGCGGAGAATATTTAACTTTTTTTTCTACTTTTTATTGACAGAATTTTGTTTATTAAATTACAATATCCTGACATTGTATTGAACTTTTTTTTTTATTGAAGCATGCTTCAATTTATTTAATAATTTGTTAGGAATTAAAAGATACCCCCTACATATATTCAAGTTTAAAAATACATCAACATTTTCTAATTTTATTAAACCTGTAAAACTCCGCTATAAAAATAATCCATTTAAATGTAGATGTACTAATATGGCAAAGAATTTCAATAATATATGCAATATTATTTAGAATGGACCTTTAGAGTCAGACAATATTGGAAAGCAAGGAATAACATTCTGTCTTATGGTGAAAAGGTCGATTGGGGAAAATGTTAAGAATCACTGACCCTCTTGTATCTTAGTGGCTTTATTGCCTTGCATGGGATGAAACCGATTAAAAATGGGCGAGATATTTATATCTTCTCATTTTCTATAAGTGTAACTCTGCTTAACTGGAACAACGAAATCCAAGATCTCACATATTATTATTATCATTTTTTTTTGTTTTTTGTTTACAATGATCAAATCCGGGGTGGGGTAGATTGATCCATTTGCATCGTAAGCCTTCATGTGATTTTATCTTTTTCGTTATTTAGAAAAGATTCTTATTCTGTTTCCTGCATTTAGATGTTCATACAAGATGTCTGCAGGCACATCGCTGGAAATTGAGCAATACCATGTCGCCTCAAATCTCTCACAATAACTTCATAGATTCCAGCCATGTTGTTCAAAAGCTGGAGTTCTCAACAAGGAGAGAATTCCATCCAGAGAGAATTTAAGGCTTTCAGGAGGGGGAGAAAAATCTTTTACCTGTTGATTATTTAAAGATTTGTGCTTATCGAATTACAATATCCTGACATTCTATTGAATATTTTGTTTATTGAAGTATGTTTTAAATAAGTTTATTTAATAATTCGTTAGGAATTAAACCAAATTCACCTACATGTATTCAAGTTTAAAAACCAAGCAATATTTTCTATTGCTATTAAATTTGTAAAACTCCTCTATAAAAAATAATCCATTTAAATGTATTTGTACTAATATGGATAAAAAGAATGAAGATTTTCAATAATATATGCAATATAGTTAAATTTCCAGATCAATTCTGTTGACAAGACAGATTGGTATATACAATCTGTCTTGTCCTTGAG
>CAHIKZ030005079.1:967500-1072500 GCA_903632075.3 Acanthosepion pharaonis | reverse complement strand
CCCAAATTTCAAAGCCATGCTTCGCTGAATCCAATATGGTGAGCCTTAACATTGTGATGGCTGCCACTATCTGACAGACACATCGGGGAATTTCGCTGACCAAATATAATTAAAAACAAATTCCTTGAGTAAACATCCCAACTGACATTTTAACTTTGATTGCTTTACTGGAGAAAATCAATTACGTAAAAATATCCTAAAGTGATAAAAAAAAAACTATCGTTGTTAACTGGGTCGATAATGTTATAGCTTGTCTTATGGGGGAAAATCAACATAAAATTGAAATAATTTGAAATGATGGTCATTAATATAATTTTCATTTTCTTTTATGCTCCAGTAAATTGTAAATAGATATTTACAGAAATTGACGATAGCATTTTAAAATTTTCGTTAGATTTTTCACGAAAATTGATGCTACAGCAATAAACACACGTGGAGACTTTTTATTTTACACGTATTTACACATGTGGTTTAAATGTATTTGCTTCGTATAAACAACGATAAGTATTTTAAGTTAAATACACGCATCAATCAGGAAAAGAAAAGTGAAAATAAAAATTCTATGTACGCATTCTGAAAAGGATGTTAATAACATGGTAATATTGCTGATTTTACAAGCATATACGTGTGAGAAAATTAAGTGGAATGAATATTTTCGCTGTGATTCATATTCCAAGTCGGATTTTGTCGCCATCAGTTGAGCAACAATAGATAGATAGATAGATAGATAGATAGATAGATAGATAGATAGATAGATAGATAGATAGATAGAAGGAAACAGTTAAAATCTATAGATAGATAGATAGATAGATAGATAGATAGATAGATAGTGGTGGATGGGGAATTTTTTTTTACCGGCATATCAACATCTCTATGGGTTATTTAATGCCGAAATCTAAATATTTTGAAAACAATTTTATGATTTCAACTAAATATATTTTGAACGTAATTGTATGCTTTTAACTACAGATAAAATGTATTGTTGGTCATTCTTCTATAAAATGCATTGTTGATTATTTTACTATAAATATGTACTATTGGCAATCTATTTTCCCATATCTGGGACCCTAACAGGTGCTACCATCCCGGCTAATGATGAGCCTGTGAACAACTGCAATTAAGAGGTGGTTCAGTATTTTGCAAAACCTCTAATCTCCCGATCAGAGGCCTTGCTGGCGGATATAGTTTTATAGTCATATCCAAAATAGATAGATAGATAGATAGATAGATAGATCGATATGACTATATATATATATATATATATATATATATATATATATATATATATATATATATATATATGGTTGGATAGTTGTGAGTTTGTGACACTGGGTTTCACGATTTAGCGATCGTCAGACAAACTGATTAATGTTTTAAAAAATTTGGGTTTATATAGATTGCTTGTATTGGTGTTATTGTGGAAGGGGTGGTGGAAATTTCGTCGTTTTGTCATTCATCGTACTAACGCAAACATCGATGTATGCAGACACATATACATACTTGGTCGTCCGTCGGGACTCATACATATATAAACATATGTGGGCAGTTTCGACTATGACACATGTATGTATACGGGTGGTGTTATGTCTATACATACGCATTTGTATGTTGAAATGTTGAAATTTAAACATTGGAAGTGTGGCGGAAATGTCTCGCTAATGTCTCGTGAATGTATACATCTCATATATATATATATATATATATATATATATATATATATATATATATATATATATATATATATATATATAGTAAAACAGTTTTCGACCGGGTGTTTCATTATTACTGGGAATTTTTACCGTTCAATAGGAACAGTTTAAGTTTAAAGTCAGCCCGCCTGAAAATCAATATTAGTAACAACATTTGGGTGTAACCCCAATGGGGGGTAAAAATTTGAATGGGGTTCGACCCTGAAAAGGGCCGTTTTTCCTTCTCAATCTTGCAAGGAAGAAACCTCTTCCATGGACCGTCATAATAATAATATATGATAATTTTTATTTATAATATATTTTTTTTATAATTCTAATAAACTTTTGCGTTAGATTTCAACTCTCTAAATTGATTGTACGCTGTTTTTTAAATTAATTAAATTTTTTAAATTAATTAAATTTTTCCCACAGCTTTTTGCGCAAAGTGTAAAAAATCAGTTTTTTTTCGATTTTTCACCTTCACTGTTGTCGTGTTTTCTAACCAATTTGAAGTCAAAACCAGCACTGAAGAATTTTCTATCAAACAACAAAAAAATTATCGAAATCGGATGAAAAATGTAGAAACGCGTAAACAACATCGAATCACACACATACATAAACACATATTTTGAGAATTATATATATATATATATATATATATATATATATATATATATATATATATATAGAGAGAGAGAGAAAGATAAAGAAAGAAGTAGATTGAGATAGATATTTAACCTAATGTTGATTTGCAGTGTACTGAACTTGTAGGAAATTAATTGAAGATCCAATTCACTCTTATTTGATAGTCATTTCCTACGGAATACCGTTTGCTCATAAATCGATTCGAACACGCTTAATAATTAATAAGACAAGTGAAAGTCAAATTGTTTTCATATGTCACTTAAGAACGGAACATTAATATATTTACTGTCATAGGAACGAATAAAAAATGAGTTTTGTATAAATGCTATTCGTTATTCGAGATGCAGATGAAATCAACTTAAGTTTTAAAAACAAAAGCGTTGAAAGAGTTTTATTTTATTTTTTATGCTATTTCTTTTTTGCTTTTTGGTGGAATCAGTAATGGCTCTTACGGTTGTCAACTGATAAAAGTTGGTAGCTTCTTTGAAATTGAAAGATTGGCAAAAAATTCTGTCTTTGATTATGTCGTTTCCAACTGGTAGCTCGCGTCACTCTTGGTACCGTCTGTACATTCTTTATTCTTGCAATTAATAGATAGTCCTTTCTTCTCGCCTTCCTTTTACTACCTCCCTGCAGTGTTCTTTCCGTGCCTACAGTGTTATTTTTATATCTTGTGTTCTTAAGATTGTGCTAACCAATAAATCCTGAAAAGATTTATTGCTCTCTCAGCATCGACTCGCTGTACGGTAGTTGCAATTTTAACTGTTTCCTTATAAGGAAACATTCGACATTCATTCACCGAACAGATACTACTTTCGGTTAAAATTTATAAAATCTTTCTCTTAAAAAAATTTTTCAGGAAAATAGGTTTCTCAAGTCCAATAGCTGTTATCAATCTTTCAAGTATTGATGGAGGTTTCCTTAGTAACTTTTTGTTTAAAGTTATGCAGATTATCAACATCTTCATTATGTCATTATTTTCTCTTCAAGTTACTTGTGATATTCATTTTAGCTGTTGCTACTGTTGAAAGACCTCATGTGAGGTACATTTGATAATGTTCTTTGCAATTCTGTAGCCAGGCCACAAGAATCGGAAACGTGTGGATTTTGCCAAGACCTAAGGAATGACCAGCTCAAAGCTATTTTTAACCATTGAGGAAGCGGTTGTGTACAACAGACAGTTTTGATATTTCTAAACGGATTTGGTGCCATACATGATATCTACATAAAACTCTCGATTTGACGAGGCTATTTAAGAAGATGACTATATTTTCAAAGTTAATGTTTTGGTTTTCAAGAAATTTGTGACGTTGTGTGAAACTACATCTTGCTCAGGCTATTCTATGTTCAATCTTTTTTCTCTTATATTAATTTTGTAATATGCGATCCATATACTGAGGTATTTGAAGTATAGGCTGAATAAATCCCGTGAAAGGAGGTATTCTTATTTACAAGCCGTTCAACTTTTATGTATTTTCTCGATATAAAGAATAATTATTGCAAAAGTGTAGCGACAAAAAGCCGCACTCCATTCAAACCCCGCGCGCTTTTCCGATTCTTCGATCTAACGTGTAAGTTTAGCTAAAGATGCTGAAAGACACACAACAGACGATAATATTTGGAGAAGAAAAAAATATATATTGTTGTGTCTCACGCCCACCATTTTTGTTGAAAATGGACTGCTTTAACGTGGGATGAAAACGCATAAATAACACAAAAAAAAAAAACAAAAAACGCATAAGCTTTAGTCAGGAGACCGACATTATCCAACCTATAGTTGAGACAATTGTTCTTTTGATTACCGAAGCAGATGTCGTCTGCAAGACAAAATATCCAATGAATGCAAAATATCAAAAAATGTTGCAAGCAAGGGAATATTGCAATTACATGTATATTCATTAACGTGTTTATTTTTTGCATGTGTAAAATCGTTTTTGTTCCCATTCAAAATAAAGAACAAACAAACGTCAGATACTTTCTCATTTTTTTATCTCCAGATAATTGCTGCGAAAATATCATTGGAAACAGTTTCTTGTATACACAAACATAGACTACCTTATTTATAAGCAGATATTTGTACAGGGGAAGTTTCAAAAGTAATCCCTCCTACATATTTCGAAAGAATCGACAGCTCCTAAATATGCCAGGTCAAACCAAAGTAAACTTAATGTCGCACCTCAGAATTAAAGGTGTCAAATAAACAACAGGAAGATGAGAATTAACAAAATACTACAGCAGTAAATACTGGTAAAATTGAAAATAATGGATGTCAATACTTCATCGAATAGAAATTAAATAAGAGTAAATGCTATTCAAACTTAGAATTACATTAAGAAAATATATATATATATATATATATATATATACATATATATATATATATATATAATTGTGTGTTTAGGCAGTAAATCCATCATTTATACACGTTTCATTAAAGACGACAGACAAGGTACTTCGATTAAGCTTTTTATTTAATTTTTCTTGTGTTCGAACAAGTGCTTTTCTTTTCTAGACACAGAGTGTGTACAAACTGTCTAAATGTTCTAAAATTCCGAGCGATTTCGGCTATACTTTTATCCATTATCAAGGATGATTTAATTTTTCAGTTTAATTGAGTGAGTGCGTTGTGTGTATATTTTTAGTGTTTTATATATATATATATATATATATATATATATATATATATATATATATATATATATATATAAAGTTTCATTAAAAATAATAATGTTTTATTTTATTTATTTATATATATATTTGATATTCCAAATTGTCCTCAATTTTTCATCAGAAATAACTGTTTGTTAGCAAGTAGCGTCCTTCGCGAGACATTGTCACGTGATATGGAACGTCACTGTTCGGATATTCCTAACTTAAATCTCACTGTCATAAATATTTTAGATGTTGTTTAAAAAAAATTTTTTTTTTTTTTTTACTATATCTAAGAAAAAAATTGCTTAGATATAGTAAAAAAAAAAAAAATTTAAACAACATCTAAGATATTTATGATTTAAGTTAGGAATATCCGAACAGTGACGTTCCATATCACGTGACGTCCGCGTCTCGCGAAGGACGCTACTTGCTAACAAATAGTAATTTTAATTTATTTGTAACAAACAGTTATTTCTGATGAAAAATTGAGGACAATTTGAAATATCAAATATATATATATATATATAAATAAATAAATACTTTCATAAAATAAAACATTATTATTTTTTAATTTGAAACATTTCTATATATACATATTAAGAAAGTATACGTGGCTTCTCCTTATGCTATATATATATATATATATATATATATATTATAAATTGATTTAAAATATGTTTTTTCCGCTACACTGTTCTAACCATGTTTAAAAAATGGAAGCTAAAAGCCACGAATTTAATTTTGCAATTAAATTAAAGACATTAGTTTCATTTCATCCTCAAGCGAATTTTGGAGTAACTTTTAAAATTACTGGGTTTTAAAGACACAGCTAAAATCACGTTTCCATGGTTACAGATAAATCTACTTCAACTGGACAAGGTGTCTCTGGGTTTTCCTTATGTCTGCATAATATTAATTTAATTGCAAAATATTAATTAAATTGCAAAATTAAATTCGTGGCTTTTAGCTTCCATTTTTGAAACATGGTTGCAACTGTGTAGCGGAAAAAAACATATTTTAAATCAATTAATTTATAATATTAATGCTCTGTAAATTTACATCGAGCACTATTTTTGTAAAAATAAAAATACCTATAAGAACACCGGATTATATATCTTACTGTTCTTTCTTTATATATATATATATATATATATATATCTGTATGTGCATATATATATATATATATATATATATATATATATAAAATATATAATAACCGAACGGATAAATATACGTAGGTCGTCTTAAATCTAAAACTTAGCTAGTCGGTGAACCAGACACTGACCCAAACATGCCAACAATAATCCAATCACCAAAACATCACATTCAAAACATCCTACCATTCTTACTACGTCCACCATAATACCTCAGTTTCTCTATGATGTCCTAACTAGTCCCCATATATACAAATATTGTTCATGGGGGAGGGTCATAAAAATAACAACTTTTAAAAAATCCCCAAATGCGTATTTACAGAATGAAATAATTATATACAATAAAACTAAACAAAACTGAGCTAGTAATAAAACCCCCCACAAACTATGAATGTGGCAGAAATGTCAGTTAACCAGACGAAATCGATGCGGGACTAAGAAAATGATTAAACATTCAAACCATCAAGCATTCACACAAACACTCACTCATTCATACACAACAACAAATACGAAAACACACACCCGAAACGAAAGGCGTCCCGCATCCACCAGAAAACTGACATCACTAACCACCTAACGAGGGAGGGATGGGGAATTAAACAAAAGTAAAAAAAAAAACAGGACAGAAATAAAAGGGACCAATGAGCTTACATACCCTAGCTAAGTTAAACGGGAAAAAAAAAAAAAAACTAAATATTCAAAAACAAAAACCTAGTCTAACCTAATATCTGGGTGGGTTGCCAATGTTCAACCCTGTTAGGACAATATTCTGTGCCTAACCGACATCTAAATGCCACTCTAGGTCAGCCCCTTTCACTCTACACATTCGCGCAAGATTCACCCACCTTTTGCGAATTCTGATGATGGGAGCCGCCGCCTTTCCGTCCTAATCTTGACTTTAAGCTGATGCCTAAAGTACAAGATCAGTTGGGAAGAGGTGAACTTCTCGCCTTCATAGAATCCTTCTGTCGCGTCGTCCAAATCACGACTCGCATAACCCCTAGTAAGCAACAGAACACATAGTGTTCAGCCTTCGTCAATTGCGATACCACATTGCTACAAACAGAACTGGCTTCCAGGACAAAAAACTTTCCCTGCAGCATGCGAACCATGAGGCCTTCAACAAACCTGCACAACGGCACTACCGCACTGCACTGAAAAAAGGCGTGACCAATGGTCTCGACATTCCCAGTACAGCGACGACAGTTTGGATATTTCTCCAAGCCTGCTGAACAAAGTCTTTGCCGACCCAGAGGGCCCCGCGAATCATCAGCCAGGTGAGTGATGCCTCATCGTTATTGAGACATTTCAACCCAGGCGCCCAAGGCCATATCGAGCGAGCCTCCTGCTTCGTAAGACCGAGCTCGTCGATCAAATCATCTTGAACGGCCCCCTAACTAACACACGATATAATGCCTTACGAGACAACGCTTGGGCGTCGGAGAGGCCAACCGACGACCGCAAGAGGAGCTTCAAAGCACGACGACATTCACGATAGAAGGAGCACTCGCCACGAGGAGTACGACCGGCCTCCTCCTCGCACGAGTGCACACTTCTCAGGGATGGGAAATGTTTACGGACATCTTCTTTCCAAAAGGTGCCCACCTCATCCAAACCGCGACACATTCGGTCGAGAAAGGTAATGCGTAGCATATATTGACGCATCTCAATGCTAGGCATTCCCAGACCGCCCTCAGAGGGATGAAGGCAACAGACCTCGCGAGATACCATGTGGGCCTTGCCCTTCCACAAGAAAGAGAACAAGGTCCTTGACTAATGACATTAGTCGGGCACACGGGAGTGGAAGCACAGAAAGACGGTAGAGGAGTATCGGATAGATGTGGGAACCACAAACTTCCGCCCTTCCCTTCAGGGAAAGTCTCCTCCGAGACCACAGACTCGCCGCGGCCTCGGCCCGCCCCTGTACCTCCGACCAATTCTTTTCCAACTGGAGATCAGGACCGAACCAGACGCCGAGTATCTTGATCGGCCCATCCGTCCAGAGGAAAGGTCCGGGAAGAGAAACTCCCTTCCACGCACCCAACCGCAAGCCCACAGACTTATCGCGGTTGATTTTGGCCCCTGTCACCATCTCATACCCACTGATCTGCTTACTGACTTCGTTAATCTCGGCTCTGCTCGACACAAGAACCGAAACGTCGTCAGCATAGGCAGAATACCTGGCCGAGGTGTTAGCACCAGGCAGCGAAATACCGCGTAGGACCGGATTCGCCTTTAACTTGCGAAGGAAAGGCTCCAACGCAAGAACGTAAAGCAGAGGCGATAGCGGACAACCTTGACGAATGGAGCGAGACAATACGAAAGGCTTCGATCTTACCCCATTCACTTCCACCAGCGCACCGGGGGTCGCATACAAGAGACGGATCCAGGAGCGAAAGTCGGCTCCGAAACCGGCCGCCGAAAGGACAGCCTCCAGAAATCGATGGTCAACCCTATCGAAGGCCTTGGACTGATCTAAATTGATCAGCGCGGCTTCACTGTCGACTTGTTCTAAGATCAGGCGTACCATATGAAGGTTATCCTGAATAGTCCTGCCCTTCACAGCACAAGTCTGTTCAGGGCCAATCAGACTAGACAGGACAAGCTGCAAACGGTTGGCCAAGATCTTCGCCAAAATCTTTAAGTCAGTGTTTAACATCGTTAAAGGGCGAAAGTTCCCTAACCCATCCCCTCCGTCCTTGTCCTTACGCAGCAACTTGATGACACCTCTGGTGAAGCGTTGAGGTAAAGACCCCTGCCTCATCCAGTGGTTGTACATCAGTTCCAGCAAAGGCACAAAAACGTGCGACAACCTCAAGTAAACTTCGTAGGGCAGACCATCTAATCCCGGAGACTTATCCAGGCCAACCTGCTTCAGCGCTTCCCAGATTTCCGACTCTGTTATGCGGCCCTCGCACCTAGCCACTTCAGCTGCCGAGAGGCAGGGAAAGTCAGCTAAATAGGCGTCGAACTGAGCAGAACTCAGACCGGGCTCCCTGGTGAAAAGCTCCTGAAAATAATCTCGAAAGACCTCACATATGCCCGCGTTTGTAGTCACAGTCCGCTTATCCGGTAATGTGACGCACGCTATATGTCGCCTGGCCGCGTTTCGATTTTCCTCTACACGCAGTTCAGCGGCCATATTCGTTGCCTCAGAAGACATTCTTTTTTAACCTAGCCCTAACTACCAGAGCTTGGTCCTTCTTGATAAGCAAGGAGGCCAACTCTGCCTTAGCTAAGACTATGTCCCCACTAACACGGGATTTCACGGCCCGATCAACTTTTTTCTTCTAAAGCCGTTTGCGCCGCTAATTTATCTAAATTGAGCCGACGACTAAAGTCGGCAGCAAACGAACGAATCTTAGATTTTAATTTGCCCCACCAGGCATTTCCCACAACCGCTCCCGTCAATTCCCTCTGGATTGTTAGTAGCAGCTGGTCCCGGAAACCCTGATCACTGAAAAGCGAACAGTTCAATTTCCAGTAACCAGCCAACTTAACCTTAGGCTTATCTAAGTTTACACGGACCCGGACAAGCCTATGGTCCGTATAAACTATATAATGGAAACTTGGACAGCCTAAGAGCCCTACATCGACTCTCCTAACTAAGACTCGGTCCAGATAGCTCGCAAGCGAGCCAGGAGCCGAGCTGCCACTAGTAGTCCAAGTCCATACTACCTCCCGAGGGTGTTCATTCCGGAACTTATCGACGAGATCAAACCCATCGATAAAGTCCCGAAATGGTTTCACATCCGGGTTGTTAGTACCTTTTTTTGCCCTATCCGATCTATATCGGGGTCAAGGACGGCATTCCAATCCCCCGCTAAAACTACCCGACGAGACGTCGTCAAGAACGGCGCGATCTGCCGAAACAAAGCAGGCCGCTCGGAATGGATATTGGGCGCATAAACCCCAATGAGACGAAGAACCTTATCCTTTATGGTAACATCCAGCACGCAAAGCCTGCCCGCCGGATCCGCGAAGACAAGGGTACATGCAGCCTTCAAAGACCTGCTAACTAGCCAAGAGACACCCCTCGAACGACCATCAAAACATGCTGAATAAAGGGCGAACCCCTAGACAGTATGTCCTCATGATCATGAGAAGAAAACCGGGTCTCTTGCAAACAACATATATTCACCCCGAGGCGCTGAAGGTCACGAGAGAGCCTCGCCCTGCGAGACTCGGACCTCAGGCCCCGGGCATTCAAACTGGCTAACCAGAGAGCCATCGTGAAGCCGATTAGGGTTGCCCTTCAGGATAGAACATGGCTGGGGTGAGGACACCCACAGCTTGTCCCATGGATCCCGACGCCATCTCATTTTCGACGGTATCATCCTGAGACAAGCCGCCGATGTCCGAAGGATAGGTAAGTTTTAACGCTCTATAAAGGGATGGGTGAACATAAACCGGGACCCTCCCTTTTAGTTTCTGGTTTGCTTCATCGAGGTTCAGGATCCAGAAGGACGACAGCAGGGGGCACCATTTTTAGAGATGACTGGCCTCCTCTATCATGCCCCAAATCTCCCGCGTTCCCGGCCCGTTCTAATTACTGTTAAGTTGGTTTGGCGGAGGGGAAATTTTCAGGCCTTTCCACCTCCACATTGTTGATGTGCCGGAAATTCCAGAGGATTTTTAAATCTTTGGATTTCGAGTTTGGCCAAAAACCCTTTCCGCCTGGTCCCGGGAAACGCGGCAGACGTCTTCCCCTGGGAAATAAGGTGGTTTGACCTTTTTTTTTTTTTTTCTCAGTGATGTTTTGAGAGTCAGGGCTTCTCTTTTTTTTTTTTTGGAATGGGTGTTTGAACAGGTGTAGACATTGGAGAAATGTTGGGTGTGGTGGAGGAGTCCAACCCCGAAGGAGTTCTTACTGGTGAAGGTTTAGATGAAAGATATATTTTAATCAGGAGAGTTTGATAGAGATTTTGGCGGATGAGGGCTTTAAAAAGCATTTTAGATGAAGTAGGGGAAGACGGGGCAGAGGATAGAGGGGCCGGTGCCCCCAGCGATTTTTTTCTTTTCCCGCTTTGCTTCCAATTTCTCCTTTCAGCTTTTTTTATGTCCAGAATCTTCTGCCAACTCGGTTCGTTTAATTTTTGGATAGCGGTCGCCGTTTTTTCATATGACATCGAGGCGTCGCCCTCAGAGCTGGTAGAGGAATGGGGCTGTAGGTGATGATGTCCCTGGAGTCATGTTGGGACGGAGGAACCGCTGTTTGGCTCTTCCCTTGCCCCTAACCACGAGGTGCCATTCCCCTCCTCCTTCTCCTTAACCACACTAGTGGCAGGCGTCGGTTTCGGGGGGCAATGTGGGCTTGGACCCAACCGAGGGACTTTGCCCATCGGTCCGCCTCGCAGCTAGACCCATTACAGGTGCCGCGGATTTATCCTTATCGGCCAAGGGGGTATTTTGGTCGCCTGCGACCGAACTCCAGGGGCCTTCTTCCCTGGGCAGGAGGAGGAAAGGTGACCAGTCTCTCCACACCTCCAGCAAGTCGGACGCCTACCGGTCACGATGACCGGCATTTTCCGGTCGCCTAAAACCAAACAGTTGGGGACGGACTTGAAGGCCTCTTGATCCAGCATGATGTCAAAAGTCCATCCCCGTTCAGATTGTCGGAGAGAGCTCCTAAAATCTGGCCGTACTGCATAAAAAATGCAGCCAGAAGCTCTCCCGAAATTTGAGGAGGAACCTCAAAAACGGCCACCCTGGTCCGCCTGCGGCCTTCATATTCGGTACGTAAAATCAGATCCTTTGTGATCAGCTCTTTTTTGGCCATAGACAGGCAATCTTCTGGTGTGGGCAGCAGAATGTCCCACATGAAAAAACCCCTACCTTTTATAACTCTTTGGGGTTTTATCCCCAGGGACAAAAGTGATTTAATCACAATGTCTTTTTGTGGAGCGACAAATCTTTTTGGTTTTCTTGTCCACCACAAAAACGGTCACCATTCTCTTAGCGAACATACCGAGTTCCTGGACATCATCGACGAACCCATCTTTTTTCACCAGATGGGCAAACCTTTCGCCTTGTCCAGGAAATCCGCCATGTTCAGTATACAATTCGGAGGAGACTTCCAACAAGAGGGCGACTCCACTGAAAGCGTCTTTAGGGGCAACATTCGGACTTTCTCCTTTTCTGGAGGAACTTTGGTCAGTCTTAGGGCTTTGTTAGACTGTTGTTGGCTTTTGGGCTTTTTCCAGCCCGCTTTTTTTGTCTCATCCTTTGGGTTGGTATTATCCACCTTCCCAAAGAGGTCTTTTTTCACTTTGGACCGACTGCCTTCGTCGGCCATGTTGAAGAGAAGTGGAAACAACCACTAGCGGGTTTTTTTTTTTTAACACACAGGGAGAGGAGTTGGGAAAAAAAAAAAAAAATAAAGAAAGCCTGGATAAACCAGGAAATTAAAAAAATTAAACCAACAAACAAAACTTAAATGAAAAAAAAACTGAAAAATAAAAAAAAAACAGGTAAAAAAAAAAAAAAATAAAAATAAAAATGGCGCCCGAAGGCAGCCGAAAAAAAAAAAAAAAACCAAAAAACTTCTCTTTTTTTTTTCCAAAACAAACAAACAAATGTACAAAAATAGAAAATAAAGTTTAGTTTGGCACTGACGCCGCTAAAGAAAAAATGAATTAAAAGAAAAGATAAATTAGTCAAAAAAAAAAAAAGGAGAAAGAAGGCGACTGAAGTCGCTAAAAAAATAAAAAAAAAAAGAAATAAACAAAAAGCTTTTTTTTTTTTTTTTTTTTTTCAAAACTGGTCTTTTTTTTTAAATAGAGAAAAAAAATAAAAATAAAAAAAGCTGTCGTCCGGTTTGACAAAGTCTTACCGGACTAAAAAAAGAAAAAAAATGAGCCAAGGCCCAAAAACAAATTAAAAAAAAACAAAAAAAAAAAAAAAAAAGAAAAAATTAAAAAGGAAAATAACTTATCAGATAAAAAGGTCCAATTGATTTTTTTAAAAAGTTCTTCCAAAAAATAACGCAGCTGAAAAAAAAAACAGTCGTCACAGCACTTGAAAAAAAAAAAGGTGAGAGAAAAAAAAACAGAAAAACGTCAAAAATAACTGAACCAGTCAACACTAATATTTATTTGTATAAAATACAAAATTTGGCACAAGGCCGAAAAGGGGGATGGGGAATGACGGTCTTCATCTGTCTTAAATCTAAAACTTAGCTAGTCACAGACACTGACCCAAACATGCCAACAATAATCCAATCACCAAAACATCACATTCACTCCTACCATTCTTACTACGTCCACCATAATACCTCAGTTTCTCTATGATGTCCTAACTAGTCCCCATATATACAAATATTGTTCATGGGGGGGGGGTCATAAAAATAACAACTTTTAAAAAAATCCCCAAATGAATATTTACAGAATGAAATAATTATTTACAATAAAACTAAACAAAACTGAGTTAGTAATAAAACCCCCACAAACTATGAATGTGGCAGAAATGTCAGTTAACCAGACGAAATCGATGCGGGACTAAGAAAATGATTACACATTCAAACCATCAAGCATTCACACAAACACTCACTCATTCATACACAACAACAAATACGAAAACACACACCCGAAACGAAAGGCGCCCCGCATCCACCAGAAAACTGACATCACTAACCACCTAACGAGGGAGGGATGGGGAATTAAACAAAAAGTAAAAAAAAAATGGACAGAAATAAAAGGGACCAATGAGCTTACATACCCTAGCTAAGTTAAACGGGAAAAAAAAGAAAAACTAAATATTCAAAAACAAAAACCTAGTCTAACCTAATATTTGGGTGGGTTGCCTATGTTCAACCCTGTTAGGACAATATTCTGTGCCTAACCGACATCTAAATGCCACTCAAGGTCAGCCCCTTTCACTCTACACATTCGCGCAAGATTCACCCACCTTTTGGCGAATTCTGATGATGGGAGCCGCCGCCTTTCCGTCCTAATCTTGACTTTAAGCTGATGCCTAAAGTACAAGATCAGTTGGGAAGAGGTGAACTTCTCGCCTTCATAGAATCCCTTCTGTCGCGTCGTCCAAATCACGACTCGCATAACCCCTAGTAAGCAACAGAACACATAGTGTTCAGCCTTCGTCAATTGCGATACCACATTGCTACAAACAGAACTGGCTTCCAGGACAAAAAACTTTCCCTGCAGCATGCGAACCATGAGGCCTTCAACAAACCTGCACAACGGCACTACCGCACTGCACTGAAAAAGGCGTGACCAATGGTCTCGACATTCCCAGTACAGCGACGACAGTTTGATATATTTCTCCAAGCCTGCTGCACAAAGTCTTTTGCCGACCCAGAGGGCCCCGCGAATCATCAGCCAGGTGAGTGATGCCTCATCGTTATTGAGACATTTCAACCCAGGCGCCCAAGGCCATATCGAGCGAGCCTCCTGCTTCGTAAGACCGAGCTCGTCGATCAAATCATCTTGAACGGCCCCCTAACTAACACACGATATAATGCCTTACGAGACAACGCTTGGGCGTCGGAGAGGCCAACCGACGACCGCAAGAGGAGCTTCAAAGCACGACGACATTCACGATAGAAGGAGCACTCGCCACGAGGAGTACGACCGGCCTCCTCCTCGCACGAGTGCACACTTCTCAGGGATGGGAAATGTTTACGGACATCTTCTTTCCAAAAGGTGCCCACCTCATCCAAACCGCGACACATTCGGTCGAGAAAGGTAATGCGTAGCATATATTGACGCATCTCAATGCTAGCATTCCCAGACCGCCCTCAGAGGGATGAAGGCAACAGACCTCGCGAGATACCATAGGGGCCTTGCCCTTCCACAAGAAAGAGAACAAGGTCCGGACTAATGACATTAGTCGGGCACACGGGAGTGGAAGCACAGAAAGACGGTAGAGGAGTATCGGATAGATGTGGGAACCACAAACTTCCGCCCTTCCCTTCAGGGAAAGTCTCCTCCGAGACCACAGACTCGCCGCGGCCTCGGCCCGCCCCTGTACCTCCGACCAATTCTTTTCCAACTGGAGATCAGGACCGAACCAGACGCCGAGTATCTTGATCGGCCCATCCGTCCAGAGGAAAGGTCCGGGAAGAGAAACCCTTCCACGCACCCAACCGCAAGCCCACAGACTTATCGCGGTTGATTTTGGCCCCTGTCACCATCTCATACCCACTGATCTGCTTACTGACTTCGTTAATCTCGGCTCTGCTCGACACAAGAACCGAAACGTCGTCAGCATAGGCAGAATACCTGGCCGAGGTGTTAGCACCAGGCAGCGAAATACCGCGTAGGACCGGATTCGCCTTTAACTTGCGAAGGAAAGGCTCCAACGCAAGAACGTAAAGCAGAGGCGATAGCGGACAACCTTGACGAATGGAGCGAGACAATACGAAAGGCTTCGATCTTACCCCATTCACTTCCACCAGCGCACCGGGGTCGCATACAAGAGACGGATCCAGGAGCGAAAGTCGGCTCCGAAACCGGCCGCCGAAAGGACAGCCTCCAGAAATCGATGGTCAACCCTATCGAAGGCCTTGGACTGATCTAAATTGATCAGCGCGGCTTCACTGTCGACTTGTTCTAAGATCAGGCGTACCATATGAAGGTTATCCTGAATAGTCCTGCCCTTCACAGCACAAGTCTGTTCAGGGCCAATCAGACTAGACAGGACAAGCTGCAAACGGTTGGCCAAGATCTTCGCCAAAATCTTTAAGTCAGTGTTTAACATCGTTAAAGGGCGAAAGTTCCCTAACCCATCCCCTCCGTCCTTGTCCTTACGCAGCAACTTGATGACACCTCTGGTGAAGCGTTGAGGTAAAGACCCCTGCCTCATCCAGTGGTTGTACATCAGTTCCAGCAAAGGCACAAAAACGTGCGACAACCTCAAGTAAACTTCGTAGGGCAGACCATCTAATCCCGGAGACTTATCCAGGCCAACCTGCTTCAGCGCTTCCCAGATTTCCGACTCTGTTATGCGGCCCCTCGCACCTAGCCACTTCAGCTGCCGAGAGGCAGGGAAAGTCAGCTAAATAGGCGTCGAACTGAGCAGAACTCAGACCGGGCTCCCTGGTGAAAAGCTCCTGAAAATAATCTCGAAAGACCTCACATATGCCCGCGTTTGTAGTCACAGTCCGCTTATCCGGTAATGTGACGCACGCTATATGTCGCCTGGCCGCGTTTCGATTTTCCTCTACACGCAGTTCAGCGGCCATATTCGTTGCCTCAGAAGACATTCTTTTAACCTAGCCCTAACTACCAGAGCTTGGTCCTTCTTGATAAGCAAGGAGGCCAACTCTGCCTTAGCTAAGACTATGTCCCCACTAACACGGGATTTCACGGCCCGATCAACTTTTTTCTTCTAAAGCCGTTTGCGCCGCTAATTTATCTAAATTGAGCCGACGACTAAAGTCGGCAGCAAACGAACGAATCTTAGATTTTAATTTGCCCCACCAGGCATTTCCCACAACCGCTCCCGTCAATTCCCTCTGGATTGTTAGTAGCAGCTGGTCCCGGAAACCCTGATCACTGAAAAGCGAACAGTTCAATTTCCAGTAACCAGCCAACTTAACCTTAGGGTTTATCTAAGTTTACACGGACCCGGACAAGCCTATGGTCCGTATAAACTATATAATGGAAACTTGGACAGCCTAAGAGCCCTACATCGACTCTCCTAACTAAGACTCGGTCCAGATAGCTCGCAAGCGAGCCAGGAGCCGAGCTGCCACTAGTAGTCCAAGTCCATACTACCTCCCGAGGGTGTTCATTCCGGAACTTATCGACGAGATCAAACCCATCGATAAAGTCCCGAAATGGTTTCACATCCGGGTTGTTAGTACCTTTTTTTGCCCTATCCGATCTATATCGGGGTCAAGGACGGCATTCCAATCCCCGCTAAGACTACCCGACGAGACGTCGTCAAGAACGGCGCGATCTGCCGAAACAAAGCAGGCCGCTCGGAATGGATATTGGGCGCATAAACCCCAATGAGACGAAGAACCCTTATCCTTTATGGTAACATCCAGCACGCAAAGCCTGCCCGCCGGATCCGCGAAGACAAGGGTACATGCAGCCTTCAAAGACCTGCTAACTAGCCAAGAGACACCCCTCGAACGACCATCAAAACATGCTGAATAAAGGGCGAACCCCTAGACAGTATGTCCTCATGATCATGAGAAGAAAACCGGGTCTCTTGCAAACAACATATATTCACCCCGAGGCGCTGAAGGTCACGAGAGAGCCTCGCCCTGCGAGACTCGGACCTTAGGCCCCGGGCATTCAAACTGGCTAACCAGAGAGCCATCGTGAAGCCGATTAGGGTTGCCCTTCAGGATAGAACATGGCTGGGGTGAGAACACCCACAGCTTGTCCCATTGAGCCAGTCCTCATCTCAAAATCGAGCGAGTCATCCTGGGACAAGCCGCCGATGTCCGCAGGATAGGTTAAGTTTTAACGCTCTATATAGGGATGGGTGAACAAAATAGGGACCCTCCCTTGCACTTTTAGTTTCATCTAAGTTTCTCCTCAGGAGAAGGACGACAGCTGGGGGCACCACTTTTAAAGATGATTTCGCCTCCTCTATCATGCCCCAGATCTCCCGCGTTCCCGGGCCAGTTCTAATGACTGTTAAGTTGATTTTGCCTTGGGGAAATTTTCCGGCACCTCCACGTCCACACCCTTGATGTGCCGGAAATTCCACAAGACTTTTTAAATCTTTTGGGTTCTTCGTTTGGCCAAATACCCTTCCGCCTGGTCCCGGGAAACGCGGCAGACGTCTTCCCCTGGGAGATATGGTGGTTTGACTTTTTTTTTTTTTTTTTTGTGACAGATTTGAGAATCTGGGCTTCTCACTCTTTTTTTTTGGGGAGACTGGAATGGGTGTTGAGATGGGGTGTCATGTTGGAGAAAATGGTGGAGGTTGATGGGGTCATGCCCGAAGGCGTCCTTACAGGAGAAGGTTTAGATGAAATATGTTTTTAATGGAGAATTTGACAGAGATTTTGGTGGATGAGGTTTTAAAAATGTTTTTTGATGAAGTAGGGGAAGACGGGGCAGAGGATAGAGGGGCCGGTGCCCCCACGATTTTTTTTTTTTTTTTTTCCCGCTTTGCTTCCAACTTCTCCTTCAATTTTTTTATGTCGAGAATCTTCTGCCAACTCGGCTCGTTTAATTTTTGGATAGCGGTCGCAGTTTTTTCATACGACATCGAGGAGTCGCCCTCAGAGCTGGTAGAGGGAATGGGGCTGTAGGTGATGATGTCCCTGGAGTCATGTTGGGACGGAGGAACCGCTGTTTGGCTCTTCCCCTTGCCCCTAACCACGAGGTGCCATTCCCCCTCCTCCTTCTCCTTAACCACACTAGTGGCAGGCGTCGGTTTCGGGGGCAATGTGGGCTTGGACCCAACCGAGGGACTTTGCCCATCGGTCCGCCTCGCAGCTAGACCCATTACAGGTGCCGCGGATTTATCCTTATCGGCCAAGGGGGTATTTTGGTCGCCTGCGACCGGAACTCCAGGGGCCTTCTTCCCTGGGCAGGAGGAGGAAAGGTGACCAGTCTCTCCACACCTCCAGCAAGTCGGACGCCTACCAGTCACGATGACCGGCATTTTCCGGTCGCCTAAAACCAAACAGTTGGGGACGGACTTGAAGGCCTCTTGATCCAGCATGATGTCAAAAGTCCATCCCCCGTTCAGATTGTCGGAGAGAGCTCCTAAAATCTGGCCGTACTGCATAAAAAATGCAGCCAGAAGCTCTCCCGAAATTTGAGGAGGAACCTCGAAAACGGCCACCCTGGTCCGCCTGCGGCCTTCATATTCGGTACGTAAAATCAGATCCTTTGGTGATTAGTTCTTTTTTGGCCATAGCCAGGCAATCTTCTGGTGTGGGCAGCAGAATGTCCCACATGAAAAAAACCCTACCTTTTATAACTCTTTGGGGTTTTATTCCCAGGGACAAAAGTGATTTAATCACAATGTCTTTTGTGGAGCGACAAATCTTTTTGGTTTTCTTGTCCACCACAAAAACGGTCACCATTCTTTTAGCGAACATACCGAGTTCCTGGACATCATCGACGAACCCATCTTTCTTCACCAGATGGGCAAAACCTTTCGCCTTGTCCAGGAAATCCGCCATGTTCAATATACAATTCGGAGGAGACTTCCAACAAGAGGGCGACTCCACTGAAGAAGCGTCTTTAGGGGCAACATTCGGACTTTCTCCTTTTCTGGAGGAACTCTGGTCAGTCTTAGGGCTGTTGTTAGCTTTTGGGCTGTTGTTGGCTTTTTGGCTTTTTTCCAGCCCGCTTTTTCGTCTCATCCTTTGGGTTGGTATTATCCACCTTCCCAAAGAGGTCTTTTTTAACTTTGGACCGACTGCCTTCGTCGGCCATGTTGAAAATAAAGTGGAAACAACCACTAGCGGGTTTTTTTTTTTTTAACACACAGGGAGAGGAGTTGGGAAAAAAAAAAAAAAAAAATAAAGAAAGCCTGGATAAACCAGGAAATTAAAAAAAAATTAAACCAACAAAAACTTAACTTAAAATGAAAAAAAGGACTGAAAATAAAAATAAACAGGTAAAAAAATTTTTAAATAAAAATAAAAATGGCGCCCGAAGGCAGCCGAAAATAAAAAGAAAAACCAGAAAACTTCTCTTTTTTTTTTTTCCAAAACAAACAAAACAAATGTACAAAAAAAAAAAATAAAGTTTAGCGGCTGACGCCGCTAAAGAAAAAATGAATTAAAAGAAAAAATATAAATTAGTCAAAAAAAAAAAAGGAGAAAGAAGGCGACTGAAGTCGCTAAAAAAAAAAAAAATAAAAAAGAAATAAACAAAAAGCTTTTTTTTTTTTTTTTTTTTTTTTTCCTAAACTGGTCTTTTTTTAATAGAGAAAAAAAATAAAAATAAAAAAGCTGTCGTCCGGTTTGACAAAGTCTAACCGGACTAAAAAAAAAAGAGAAAAAAAAAAAAAAAATGAGCCAAGGCCCAAAAACAAATTAAAAAAAAAAAACAAAAAAATTAAAAAAATTAAAAAAGAAAAAAAAAAAACTTAAATAAAAAGGTCTTAACAGAAAAGACTTCCAAAAAAAAAATAAAAAAAAACGTCAAGCACTTGCAAAAAAAGGGGTGGGTCAAAAAAGTCAAATTCGTCAAAACGGTAACTGAACCAGTCAACACTATTATTTATTGTACATTAGTACAAATGCGGCACAAGGCCAAAAAGGGGGTTGGGGTAAAGGACGGTCATCACTTGTCTTAGCTTAAAACTTAGCTAGCCACAATCACTGACCCTATCATACAGAACAATAATCCTTTCACCAAAACAACACATTTATCCATACCTTTCTTACTACAAACACCAAAATGCCTCTTTGACTCCATGAAAAAACCTAAATAAACCCCTTATTTACAAAATATTGTCTGTGGGGGGAGGGGCATAAAAACAACAACTTCTAAAAAATGATCCCCAATGAATATATACAAAATGGCAAAATATATTTACAAGAAACTAAATAAAATTAGTGTTAGTAATAAAACCCCCCACAAACTCTTGAATGTGGCAGAAATATCAGTTAACCGGACGAAATCGATGCGGGACTTTATAAAAATAAAGCCACACTCATCCTTCCCAAACATTCACACAGGCACACACTCATTCATACACAACAACAAATACGAAAAACCCACACACGAAACGAAAGGCGCCCCGCATCTACCAGAGAACTGACATCACTGACCACCACCAAAAAGAGGGAGGGGATGGGGAGTTAAACTGAAGGAAAAAAAAAAATGGGGACAGAAATAAAAGGGGACCAATGAGCAAATACACCCTAGCTAAGTTTACCAGAATAGAAAAAACTAAAAGAAAAAAAACAAAACCTACTCTAACCTAACTCCGGGATGGGTTGCCTAGGTTTAACCCAGGAAAACAATATTCTTAATGCCTAACCGGCATCCAAATGCCACTCTAGGTCAGCCCCTTTTACTCGGCACATTCGGGCAAGATTCACCCACCTTTGCTGAATTCCGATGAGGTGAGCCGCCGCCTTTCCGTCCTGATCTTGACTTTAAGCTGATGCCTAAAGAACAAGATCAGTTGGGAAGAAGTGAACTTCTCGCCCTCATGGAATCCCTTCTGACGCGTCGTCCAAATCACGACTCTCATAACCCCTAGTAAGCAACAGAACACATAGTGTTCAGCCTTTGTCATCTGCGGCACCACATTGCTACAAACAGAACTGGCTTCCAGGACAAAAAAAAACTTCCGCGCAGAATGCGAACCATGAGGCCTTCAACAAACCTGCACAACGGCACTACCGCCCTGCACTGAAAGAAGGCGTGACCAATAGTCTCGACTTCCCCCGTACAGCGACGACAGTTTGGATATTTCTCCAAGCCTGCTGAACAAAGTCTCTTGCCGACCCAGAGGGCTTCACGAATCACCAGCCAGGTGAGTGATGCCTCATCGTTATTGAGACATTTCAACCCGGGCGCCCAAGGCCATATCGAGCGAGCCTCCTGCTTCGTAAGACCGAGCTCGCCAATCAGATCATCTTGTACGGACCCCCTAACTAAAACTTGATATAATGCCTTGCGAGACAACGCCTGGGCGTTGGAGAGACCATCCGAAGCCCGTAAGAGGAGCTTCAGAGCGCGACGACATTCACGATAAAAAGAGCACTCGGCACGTGGTAAACGGCCGGCCTCTTGTTCGCACGAGTGCACACTTTTCAGGGATGGAAAAATGTTTCTGGACGTCTTCTTTCCAAAAGGCACCCTCCTCATTCGACCCACGACACATTCGGTCTAAAAAGGTAATGCGAAGCATATATTGACGGATCTCAATGCTAGGCATCCCCAGACCGCCCTCAGAGGGATGGAGGCAACAGACCTCGCGAGATACCATGGGGGCCTTGCCCTTCCATAAGAAAGAGAACAAGGTCCGGACTAATGACATTAGCCGGGCATACGGGAGTGGAAGCACAGAGAGTCGGTAGAGGAGGATCGGATAGATGTGTGAAACACATACTTCCGCCCTTCCCTTCAGGGAAAGTCTCCTCCGAGACCACAGATTAACCGCGACCTCGGCCTTCCCTTGTACCTCCGACCAGTTCATTTCCAACTGGAGATCAGGACCGAACCAGACGCCGAGTATCTTGATCGGCCCATCCGTCCAGAGGAAAGGTCCGGGAAGAGAAACTCCCTTCCACGCACCCAACCGCAAGCCCACAGACTTATCGCGGTTGATCCTGGCCCCTGTTACCATCTCATACCCACTGATTTCTTTGCTGACTTCGTCAATCTCGGCTCTGCTCGACACAAGAGCCGAAACGTCGTCAGCATAGGCAGAATACCTGGCCGAGGTGGTAGCGCCAGGCAGGGAAATTCCGCGCAGGACCGGATTCGCCTTTAACTTGCGAAGGAATGGTTCCAACGCAAGAACGTAAAGCAAGGGCGATAGCGGACAACCTTGACGAATGGAGCGAGACAATACGAAAGGCTCCGACCTCACCCCATTCACTTCCACCAGCGCACCGGGGTCGCATACAAAAGACGGATCCAGGAGCGAAAGTCGGCTCCGAAACCGGCCGCCGACAGGACAGCCTCCAGAAACCGATGGTCAACCCTATCGAAGGCCTTGGACTGATCTAAATTGATCAGCGCGGCTTCACTGTCGACTTGTTCTAAGATCAAGCGTACCATATGAAGGTTATCCTGAATAGTCCTGCCCTTCACAGCACAAGTCTGTTCGGGGCCAATCAGACGAGACAGGACAAGCTGCAAACGGTTGGCTAAGATCTTCGCCAAAATCTTTAAGTCAGTATTTAACATCGTCAAAGGGCGAAAGTTCCCTAACCCATCCCCACCGTTCTTGTCCTTACGCAACAACTTGATCACACCCCTGGTGAAGCGTCGAGGTAAAGACCCCTGCCTCATCCAGTGGTTGTAAATCAGCTGCAGCAAAGGAACAAAAACGGGCGACAGCCTCAAGTACACTTCGTAGGGAAGTCCATCTAGTCCCGGAGACTTATCCAGGCCAACCTGCTTCAGCGCATCCCAGATTTCCGACTCTGTTATGGGACCCTCGCACCTAGCCGCTTCAGCTGCCTCAAGGCAGGGAAAGTCAGCCAAATAGGCATCGAACTGAGCAGAGCTCAGACCGGGCTCCCTGGTGAAAAGATCCTGAAAGTAAAGCCGAAAGGCCTCGCATATGCCCGCGCTTGTAGTCACGGTCCGCTTATCCGGCAATGTGACGCACGCTATATGTCGCTTATCCGCGTTCCGATTTTCCTCTGCGCGCAATTCTGCGGCCATATTCGTCGCCTCAGAAGACATTCTTTTTAGCCTAGCCCTAACTACCAGAGCTTGATCCTTCTTGATAAGCAAGGAGGCCAACTCTGCCTTAGCTAAGACTATGTCCCCACTAACACGGGATTTGACGGCCCGATCAACTTTATCTTCTAAAACCGTTTGCGCCGCTAGTCTATCTAGATTGAGTCGACGACTAAAATCGGCAGCAAACGTTCTAATTTTTGATTTTAATTTTCCCCCACCAGGCGTTACCCACAACCGCCCCCGTCAATTCCCTCTGAATCATTAGTAGCAGCTGGTCCCGGAAATCCTGCTCACCAAAAAGTGAACAGTTAAATTTCCAGTAACCAGCCATTCTAACCTTAGGCTTATCTAAGTTTACACGGACCCGGACAAGCCTATGATCCGTATAAACTATATAGTGGAAACTTGGACACTCTAAGAGCCCCTACGTCGACTCTCCTAACTAACACTCGGTCCAGGTAGCTCGCAAGCGAGCCAGGAGCCGAGTCGCCACTAGTTGTCCAAGTCCATGCTACCTCCTGAGGGTGCTCATTCCGGTACTTATCGACAAGATCGAACCTGCCGATAAAGTCCCGAAATGCCTTCACATCAGGATTGTTAGTACCCGGTTTTTTACCTATACGATCTATCCCGGGGTCAAGGACGGCATTCCAATCCCCCGCTAAGACTACCCGACGAGAAGTCTTCAAAAACGGCTCGATCTGCCGAAACAAAGCAGGCCGCTCAGCATGAACATTGGGCGCATAAACCCCAATGAGACGTAAAGCCTTATCCTTTATAGTAACATCCAGCACGCAAAGCCTGCCCGCCGGATCTGCGAAGACAAGGGTACATGCAGCCTTCAAAGACTTGCTCACTAGCCAAGAGACACCCCTCGAACGACCATCAAAACATGCTGAATAAAGGGCGAACCCCTTAGACAGTATATCCTCATGGTCATGAGAAGAAAACCGGGTCTCTTGCACACAACAAACATTCACCCCGAGGCGCTGAAGGTCACGAGAGAGCCTCGCCCTGCGAGACTCGGACCTCAGGCCCCGCACATTTAACGTAGCTAACCAGAGAGCCATCAAGAAGTCCAATTAGGGTTGTTTACCTGAATTAAACATGGCCGGGGTAAGGATACCGACGGCCTCTCCCATAGACCCATGGCCCATCTCATTCTTGATGGAACCGTCCTGGGAGATCCCGCCGATATCCCAGGGGAATGTTAACTTTAGTGCTCTATAGAGGGAGGGATGAACTAAAACGGGGACCCTCCCAGTACAACGATTAGCCAGCTGTTTCAATTGCTCATTTTGAACAATGGCTATTGGCAAAGCCATTTTGCAAGCACTAATGGCCTCCTCTATCATTGTCCAGGCCAGCTTGGCTGCAGGTCCTGTTCTTACCACAGTAAGGACCCTTTGGGCAAGCGGGAAATTTTCCGAACCTCCACATCCAAGTCAGCGTATTGCTTAATGGATAGGAGGTATTTTAATTCTTTAACCCTATTCCCATAGTCACGGGCTCTTTCTGCTTGCGCTGATGAAATTTTACATACATCTTCGCCCGTGTTGAAAATATGTTTTTTCTTTTTCTTTTCTTTTTTGTGTTTGGGAGGGGGGGCTTCTCTCCCGTTTGGGAGCGGGAGGCGGCATTTCCGATTTCTTGACGGGGGAAGGACTGGGAGTATGTAGAGGGGTATGGGATGATCTTCGTTTAACAGGGAAGGGCTGGGAGTGTGAAGGGGTGTAAAAGGATCTATGTTTATAGGGACTGGGATCTCTACTCTGAGGACGGGCTTTTGACGGTGTAGATGGAGGGGAATGTTTGCTTTTGGGTGAAGGTGCGGACCGGGCAGAAGACGTGGAAGGAGTGGGATTTGTGTTTTGAGATTTAGACTGGATATCTAGTTTCTTTTTAAGCTCTTTTATCTTTTCCGTTTTCTCATAACCAGGGTCGTATTTTTTTTTTTTTTTTGAATTCGAGTTGAGAGGCCGGGGCGTCGCCCTCAACGTTGCCAGAGGGAGTGGGGCTGTATGTGCCTTTTTTTTCTTGGGGCTTCAGGGGACTGAGGACCCGCTGTCTGGCGCTTCCCTCTGGCCTTACCAGCCACCAGCCATTCCCCCTCCCCTTCTCCACAACAGCACTAGCAGCGGGCGAAGGCTCTTTGGGGAATGTGGTCTTTGATGGAATACCAACCGGAGGATTAACCGACCCGGTCCCGAAGCTGGCACGCCCATTACAGGCGAGGCGGAAATTGGAGACGCGATCAGAGGGGGATTTTGGTCAACAGGAGCTTGACTGCCAGAGGCCTTCTTCTCTGGGCAGGAGGAGGAAAGGTGACCAGTCTCTCCACACCTCCAGCATACCGGTCTTCGGCCAGTCACAATGACCGGTAATTTCAAACTCCCGACATCCAGACAGTTGGGGATGGAGCGGAAGGCTTTTTCGTCTAACATGATATCGAAGCTCCACCCCCGTTCAGGTTATCACAGGAGGCGCCCAGAATTTCGCCATACTGGGACATGAATGCGGCCAGGTGTTCCCCGATAACCTGAGGAGGGACCTCGTATACGGCCACCCTGGTCCTTCTGCGGCCTTCGTACTCAGTTCGAAGGATCAAATCCTTAGTGATCAGTTCACGGCTCGCCGCGGCTACGCAGTCTTCTGGCGTGGGTAGCAGTACGTCCCACATGAAGAATTTGGCTCCCTTAACAATTCTAAGGGGCTTAAACCCCAGGGACTCTAGTGACTTCAACACTATGTTTTTAGTCGAGCGACAGATTTTTCGCGAACGCCTATCCACGACAAAAACCGACACAATTCGTTTTTCAATCTTCTTCAATTCTTGGGGTCTTCTAAGAGTCCACCTTCCACGACAAGGTGAGCGTAACTCTTAGCACGCTCCAAGAAATCCGCAAGATTGATAATGCATTTTGGTGGGGACGACCAACAAGAGGGCGATTCCCCGGCCTCAGTCTTTTTTTTTTGAGAGCCATTTTTGCTAACATGTCACTTTTTTTGGTCTTTTTGGCCATTATTGGCCTCCATAGCATTTTCAATTTTTTTTTTTACTGCCATTATTGGCCTCCGTAGCATTTTCACATTTTTTTACTGCCATTATTGGCCTCCGTAGATTTTTCACATTTTTTTTTTACTGCCATTATTGGCCTCCGTAGATTTTTCACTTTTTTTTCTGCCATTATTGGCCTCCGTAGATTTAGTTGGTAATTGATCCTTTTTCCCAGCGATTTCATCATCGCTAGGGGAACTTGATTCTAGGGCTGGGTATTCATTGGGATTGTCTTTATCCGGTGGATCTTTTTTTTGGGGGTTAAATAAATGTTTTCTTATCGACTTTCAGTAGTCAGATAAGTTTGGTTTTTCTTAATGGCTAAAAACGAAGGTGCTTTTTTTCCTTCTTATCCATAATAAATTTTTATAATAAAAGGGAAGGGGATGGGGAAAAGGGGTGGGGAATAATAGAAATAAAGGTAACACGCAAAAACACAAAGCTCACCCGAAAGTGATACAAACAAGCAAAATAAAAACATTTACAATAAATATTATATAAAGAATTAAAAGTTCGCCTAACGGCGAAACAATAAATTAAAAAAAGGGAAAAAAAAACTCCAAACGAAAAAAACGCTTAGACAAAAAGAAAAAAACAAAAAAAATACGAAACTAGGCAGAGCTAGCTACAAATTACAAAATGGCCGACACCAAAAAAAAAATAAACAAAAGAAAATTATACAATACAAAACGTTAGCACAAGGACAAATATATGGACAAATAGACAGCAAATAAAGGTTACAACAATTAAATAAACAAATATACAATACAAAAAAAAAAACGGAAAACTTAAATGATATTAAAAAGGAAAGAATAAAAGAATTATTTAACGGTAAGTCAAAACGAAAACACAGACACACGGGTTACGGAACAACCAAAACGGAGATATAAAAAGGAGAAATTAGAGAAAATGAAAAACGAAAAGGGAAATCTAAAATAAAAGGAATAAGAAGAAATTAAAGTAGATAAATATATTAAAAAAAGAGGAGGGTAAAAATGGAAAAGAAAAAAATCAAAATCTTTTTTCAAAAAACAGTTTCGTAAGAACACAAAAAGAGACAGTAATAAAAAAAACAAACTTGACAAAAATGACGTTCAAAGCGTAAGGAACAAATATCAAGAGGGCAGACGGTCTTCAAAAAGTAGTCCAAAAAATGACACGCACTTTCGTGAACCAGTCAACACTAAATTTGGCAGCACAATCTCTGCTATTTAAAAGATGTTCGCATATGGCGGAACTGTAGGTGTTCGGGACGAGTCCACTTAACGGCAAGGTGTGTTTTCTAATTTTAGTAGGAACGTGCTGCTTTATTCTCATGTCTAAGCGCTGAGTTGTTCTCCCTATGTAGTTGGCTCCGCAACTACAAACGTATTTGAATAAAACGTCTTTACAATAGGCCGAGTGAATTAATTCAGCAGAGAAAAAGCAACAGTGGGGAGGACCGTGTGTGTTTGAGTGTTGAATTACGTCTGTTTATTCCTGCAGAAGGTCCAAATACAAGAAAATGTCGGACTCAAGTTGAAACCAACCGAAGATGTAAAGAAGAAAAACAAGACCAATATATATATATATATATATATATATATATATATATAGGTGTGTGTGTCAACAAATATATGTATTAAACAACAAAATTGCAAGTGACAAAGACATCAACATTTGTGCTTGTGCGTGAACGTAAAGAGATTGTATTTTGTTGAATGTTCATACGTACGTGTAAGTGTACGTGTGTTTCATGGCGTTTTCCCACAAGTGGGCAAAACGCAAATCTCTGCGAGAGATTACATCTTTTAAATGTGTCCGCTGAAATGCAAAGTGTAAAGAGAACGAGGTAAGTAGTTGACCAGTATTTATAGTGTACGGAGAACGACCCCTAGTGAACAATTAGGGAATTAAAGGGGACCTAACTCCGACAATACACGCTCAGTTTGAAAGTTGTAGGAACGAAAACTTTTAATATGTAAAATAAAAAGTTATAAACTGAATAAAGAAAGTGTCCAAAATGGTTGACGCATGTTGAAGTTGAACGTGATTTCTGAAATGTTATCAGATGGGAAAAAAATCGCCGAAAGTATGTGCGTTGTCAGGGTGCTGAAATTATATTCGGCGTGAATGTATAGCACAGTCTGAATTAATATGTGTCGACGAAGTGTACACGTGAATTGCTGTTGTGTTTAAATCCTTGTAGCTTGCTTAATTCCAATGCTCCGCGTAAATTCAGTAGTGTACTGTAGAATGCAGGCGGATTTATTTTGGAGTTAAAACGTCGTGACGAAGTTGAAAAAATTGCTTATTAGTGATAACTAAGTAATATGTAGTATATATCGTCAGTAAATTTTTGCGTGAAAATTACGCCGTAGAATGTATTTCAGGACAGTGTGTCGTCCGAAGAATGCGTCGCGTAGAATCTATTCAAAGACAGTGGTTCGTCCGAAGAATCTTTCACTCTTAATCTCTACAGTGCAGAAAACTTTTGTGCATTAAGAAGCATGGTATGCAATGTTGAAATGTTGATAAGCAGTGGTGTGAAAATGTCCCACATGGTGTAGAATATATGTTATTTATGTCTGCCGGGTGAAATTGAGTCAAACGTCGCCGCAAAAAAGAAAGCGTCAAGCAAATATAGACCAGTAGGGAGAAGATGTGTTGTATTGCTCGTGTCATAGTAGTAGTAGTAGTGCCGATTCGAGTTTCTGTGTTTTCCACATGTTGTAGAAAAAATTCTATTTGCCGCGCCGGAGAAATGTGTTTTGTATAATTATTGTAGCGAATTGAAATTGTGATTTTGAACTTTCATCTGCCTAATCAAAAATTTCGTTTCTGTATAAACGTTGTCTTGTATTAATAGTGTCTGGTGTGCGTAAAATGAGTTTTTCAATGTTTTTCCTGGCTGGCTCTCGTTTGGAAATTGTGTGTAAATGTGAATTTGTACATATATACAGTCTTGTTTCCGTTAGAAGGATTTGAAAAAAATATATCACGTCGGAGTCACCAATTTGTAGAGGACAGGGGGGTATTTACGAGTTGTTAAATTAGGAACACGTGCTGTTTATTCCAACTACAAGAACAATGCCGGACTCAAGTTGAGTCCAACCGAAGATGTAAAGAAACAAACAAGACTGATATATATATGCCAACAAATATATGTATTAAACAACAAATTTACAAGTGACAAAAACATCGACATTTGCGTTTGTGTGCGAACGTAAAGAGTTTATATTTTGGTGAATGTTCGTAAGTACGTGTATGTGTGTTTCATGGCGTTTTTCCACAAGTTTCCTACGAGAGATTACATTTTTAAATATGTCCGCTGAAATGTTACGTTGAAAAAGAGAGCGAGGCAAGAAGTTGTCCAGTATTTATAGTGTAGGGAGAGCGACCCCTAGTGAATAATTAGGGAATTAATGATGAGCTAACTCCGACACACACACACACACACACACACATATATATATATATATATATATATATATATATATTGATTATAGGTGCGGTTTAATTTATAATTACATGAATCATTCATACAAAAACATTAGACATGGCACGTGGAACTAGCACAGTCTACCCCAATGAGCGAAATAAAGGGTTCAGTTCGACATTCCAACCACCTGAAGAGAGCCAGAGCGTACAAAGACCGAAACATTGTAATAAATATAGCGACAAAGATGAGGACAATAGTCCGAATAATGTAAAGAATGTACTCATCATATAATCCGTTATAAATGTATTTCAGCAGATACACACACACACACATATATATATAATTCAAATTTTAGTATGTTATTATGGATGATAACGACTATCAGTTGTCAAAATTTCAGCTTTTCACAGTTGTTATTTCTAACAAATATTAGGTTTTAAAATTTTGTCCCTTAGTTTTGGACGCTACTGTATATATATATATATATATATATATATATATATATATATATATATATATATATATATATATTTTTACCTACCTCATGAGACCGACGACTTTTTATTAAGTAATATGAATTCAGGCAGACAATTTGATAATAAACCAGACATTTAAAAAATAAAAAATGAAGTAGCGAAATTAATTTGACTTTAAAAAATATTTTGGGGGCTTATACTATTGAAGATAAAGAAGTAAAGGGAGAAAAAAGATGTTGCATTCCTTTATTTATTCTTTTATAAAATTATTTTTGTCTTCTATTCCATTGCTTGTCTGCTTATGGTTTATCCAGATCGGAGTTCTTACTAGTACGTGTTTTTTTTTTTCAATATTTTTTCTGGCTTTGTCGGGACAGAGGAAGAAATATTGGCTTTAAGATATTTGCTTAATATTTTGTCATTTCTATTTCAACCATGACTGCCAATTTAATCTGATTGACCTTCCATGGTGGAGAGGTAAGGGCAAAGACATCTTGCATCTGGTGTTCCTACTAGGATAGAGATCTAACAAATTTTCCAGGTATCGATAGGTCCTGCTGGATCAGTGGCCAGGCCGGAGTCCAAACCTGATTGGGGGCCTCGGGCTGTGCTTTGTAACCCTCGTTATTTTATCAACATTTTTTTCTACTTACATTTAAATATGTTAAAAATTAAACTAAGAACAATTAACTGTTAAAGGAAGAAATTGTTTTGCGGATTTTAACGTCATTCTGGGATCTTTTCTTTTTTTTTTTCGTCCAAGACCGTGAATTTCTTTTGCTCATGCTAAGTCACTATAAAAATTCACTATTTTTTATCTATAATGTTGAATGTGTTAGAATTATTCAAATCATACTTATTATAAAACGCAGATTGTGTGTGTGTGTGTGTGTGCGTGTGTGTGTGTGTGTGTCTGTTCGTTATATATTGGATCGGATTTCCTACATTTTTCAACCGATTTCAAGAAAACCTCACAGGACTACGTAAAATTACCATGCGGTGGTTCTGACAGCGCCAAAAATTGGAAAAATACAATTGTTTTTGCACGAAATCAATTTGAAAACACGATTAAGAGGCATCGCGAGAATGAAAGGGGTACAACTCATATCGAGTTATACTTATTATAAAACCCAGGTGTGTGTGTGTGTGTGTGTGTGTGTGTGTGTGTGTCTGTGTGTTTTTATATGGGATCGGATTTCCTACATTTTCCAACCGATTTCAACAAAACTTCCTTTTTTTTTTTTTGGCAGGTAGTGTTTCTTATAGTCTTGCACACTTTTTTCTTTATTTTTACATTCAGAATGCTTTAAAAATTCCATTTACAAGACAATTGTTTATAATAAAATTCTATTCAATCGGTAGACTCATAACGATTGAAAACAATGTTTTTATTTGAGTTTGGGTTTGACCAAATCGTAAAAAAAAAAAAAAAAACAAACTAATTAAGACAATAATCCTTGTCAATTTCATTTTTCAGTCTTTATGATAGTCGATACTTGATCTATCTCTTACTGTTACATCCCCGGGCAACGCCGGGCTCTACTGCTAGTATTTAATAAAAAAAATCCCAAGTTGATATAAAAAATTACTACAATACATTGTTGATTTATTCAAGACAGAATGACATGTCTCTAATTTGCATTTAGATACATTGTATTTCTTTTCAATTTTTCTAGTTAAATTTTTCGTCTATCAGGTCATCCCATAAGTTCTGTCCGAATTTTGAATAAAGAAAACAAGTGGCCAAATGTTACATTTAATTACAGATTCAATCAACAATGTATTTTCCCTGATTATCTATGACTTCCTTCCATCTATTAACAAGCTTACTAATTCCATTACTGTAAAATTCTTTTGGCTTTGATTCGAAGAACTCGCAAATGTCAGTTTTAACCTCTTCCTGTGTTACAAAAGCTGTTTCTTCCAAATGATTCTATAAGCTACGAAACAAATGGTAGTCTGAAGGAGCAAGATCGGGATTCAGGAGGCCGTATCATAGATGGGGAAGGGCATGAGATCTTTCAAGGGACCCTAGTTAGTGTTAATGTTGCCGTTATCCCAAAAGAATGCGTGGACCCAGAGTAATCATCTGTAAGCACCAGTATCGCTATTATTGTAGCAGTCGTATGAATTTATATATAAATCAGTCAATTAATGCAAATGTATTCCTTCTTGTAACTTCCTTCATGAATTAAATGAGAGTTGTTATGCTTTTTCCTATCATTACGCCACCCTATCTTTAAGAAAGCGACTGCCATTTTATTTTGTGTTAAGAACGCTTTTATTTTGCTATGATTGAAGCTTTTAAACCGGATTTAATTTGGAACACTAATATGTGAAATTACAGGTAAAAGTTCTACAACAGCCCGAGTATTTAATTTACTAAAAGAAACCAAAGAACACACACACACATATATGTGTGTGTGTGTGTGTGTGTGTGTGTGTGTGTGTGTGTGTGTTAAGAAATAATTTTTTTTGGAATAAGAGAAAAAAGTATTTCGACGATTATTGCAATCATGGAATCAAACCAGAGACCATATACAAATTTTCAAATCACTCCATCCTGTAGTTTTTGTTTTTACAAACTCATACACACACACATACTCATTCTTTTCCCTCTCTCTCTCTCTCTCTCTCTCTCTCTATATATATATATATATATATATATATATATATATATATATATATATATAAATATATATATATTTATATATATATATATATATATTTATTTATATATATATATATATACAAACATACATATATATATATATATATACAAGCATACATACATATATATATATATATATATATATATATATAAAATTTATATATATATATATATATATTTTCTGTTTATAACTTATTTTTATAGATACAATTTATTTAAGTATATGTTCTGTTTTAATTACACAGTATTAATTACAGTTACCAACCGGAATTCGAGAAATTTCGTAGAATATATGTGTTCGTCGATATATATATATATATAGCATAATGAGAAGCCACGTATACTTTCTTAATATATATATATAGAAAAGTTACAAATTAAAAAATAATAATGTTTTTTTTATGAAAGTATTTATTTATTTATAAATAAATAAATACTTTCATAAAAAAACATTATTATTTTTTTAATTTGCAACTTTATATATATATATATATATATATATATATATATATATATATATATATATTAAAATTAATTGACTTAAAATATGGGTTTTTTCCGCTACACAATTCTAACCATGTTTCAAAAATGGAAAAAAAAAAAATTTACATTGAGCACTATTTTTTTTAAAAATAAAAATATCTATAAGAACACAGGATTATATATCTTACTGTTCTTTCTTTTTTTAAATAAATATATATATATATATATATATATATATATATATATATATATAAAAAAGAATAAATTTGAGTAAAATATCGTTAATTAGCTGATTGATGTTAACTTCAGCATCCCAACTCCAAAGTTTCGTTGGCCGACCTTTCCGTCCACTCTTCAGGAGATACCAGCAATAAACAAAAAATTTCCTTGTTCTGTTATTATATATCGAGCACTATTTTATTGGCATCATCACTCAATATATATATATATATATATATATATATATATATATAAACGACGTCATTATATATATACCTTTGAAGGAAACCCTTTCAGCCAACACTTTTTCAAAAGGTGGACGTTGGCGTAATTAAATAAAATACAATTTTGTTTAATTACGCCACTGTCCACCTTTCTATATATATATATATATATATATATATATATATATATATATATATATATATATATTTTTTTTAATATGTTCTCAATAAATATGCTAATAAAAATAGTAGTCAACTTATATTAAGTCCCTAAACTATTTACTTAAATAATTAAATATTTAAATTGATAACATTCATCATTTTTTAGACATCTAAATTTCTTTCAAGCATTGAAATCTATCTTTTACATAATTTTGTTAAAACAAAACTACAGCTTCTTTCGATTCACTTCCGTCTCCCCCTCTCTCTTTGCCGTAACACTCATTTGGATATATCTTTATTACTGTCGTCTGTCTCCTCTCTTTTTTCCTTTTCTTTTCTCCCATCCCATTCCTACATATCATTTCCGTTATGTTAACCATCTAAATAGGTCAAGGTTCGGTCACTCCTCCTACCCCAATATGCTTAAGAGAGATATGAAACTAACCCCGCCCTATACTCTACCTTGTCTCTTTAACTACAACTCTCACCCCCAACCTGTTAAATTACAAAAATTACACTACCCATCAATTTCTAATCCTATTTTTCCTTTCATTTCGTTGTTGGAATTGTTACCTGATGATCCGGAGTCCTTTAAAAAGGATTTTGGTAAAATAAATTATTGTAATGGTACCTTAAAGTGATATGTTTTTCATTAAATATTAGCTCTGTATTCACATTGAGCTCTCAGGATTCCATACTCCTTGGAATTACCCATTCGGTTTACCAAGTTCTTCATAACTCAAATATATATATATATATATATATATATATATATTATAAAAAGTCCGAGAATTTTTAAATATATTTCTTGTTTATGGATAACCAATATCGATACAAATATTTAAGTAAATGCGCTATTTATAATAAACAATATTAACAACATTTGCCTGTCTTATATACAAGAATCCAGTTTCCAGTTCGCCCTGTGTTTGCGAGAACTATAAACAAATGACAAGACCAAACGCTTCAAAAAATTGGAATAAAAATATTTATGCATTCCCAGTTGCATGCTGCATGCTTATGAGTAAGAAATCGCAGGAAATTTTTTTGGGTCAAATTATTGTTTACCACAGATAAAATAAAATTAAATTAAAGAAATTATTATGTCGCGTAGTGGGATATTTGTCCAAGTATTTTTCCAAACAAATCAGCTTCTTCAAATGTAAAGAGTGAAAATAATTACAATACCTCATCTCAGAAATATAGACAGATACTCTCACTATTTTAAAAGCAATTTAAAGTTTAAAATAACAAATACTTTATATTTATATTTTAATAATAATGTGGTATTGTTTTTTGCATATCTTTTCTTTGGGTTTTTATGTAAAAGAATCCAGTTTCCAGTTCGCTCTGTTTTTGCGAGAACTTTAAACAAATCGCAACGCCAAACGCTTCGAAAAGTTGGAATTTGGCTCCAGAAAGAAATATTTATGCATAGCCAGTTGTATGTTGCATGCTCAAGAGTAAGAAATCCTAAGAATTTATTCTTCACCGTTAAAGAGGAAAAAGGAAAAAAGAATTCGTTTGTGAAATTGAACAACATGTACCGTTTGTAATTATCGACAAAAATGTTAGCGATATCTTCAATAATACTAAATACTGTGAGAATTTCAACAAAAACAAAAGAAAACATTCTTTTACACATGGATTCAGCAAGAAATTCCGCACAATTTTATATCTATTTTATGAGGATTCCATAGAGAGGAAAAAGTTGAGATGCAATGTCATCGAGCAAACCGGTTTTCGGACAACGTAAATTGTCAAAGAGTACAGCAGCGACATGGTCGAAGCTGTACTTTGCTCTATTAAACCAAATGAAAAATCCTTCTAGACATGGGTGAATTGATAAATTCCGCACAATTTAATACCAATTTTGAAGAGATTTCATTTACTGGAAAAAAGTTAAAAAGAAGTGAAATATGAGAGTTCCCACAGTTTTTGTCCGCATGAAAATTCCAACAAATCCACTTACACAAGGTACCGTATCGTCGAAGGCCACATTCTCCCTACTCAAGCTACTGAAATAATTCTTTTATACATGGATTCAGCAAGAAATTCTACACAATTTGATATCTATTTTATGAGGATTCCATAAAAAGGAAAAGTTGAAATGCAATCTCATCGAGCAAACCGGTTTTCGGACACCGTATACATTCTTGTATATATAAAAGGCTGATGATAGATTTATTAGAGGTAGGAACGGTTTTGTTCTATGGATATAAGTTGGTGGGTACAGGCATAATTTAACATTAGGTGAAGTTATATAATATAATATTAAAGCACTTTATTTAAACGTTGTTTTTAAAAATATGATCAAAGAACGACAAACAATAATTTTCAGACTTGAGTTTGTCGCATACTAATTTCTTATGCATTATAAACACGGACACTTTCATTTATGGAAAATTAGTCTTTCGCTTTGATGTAGAAAATCCTCTCATCAGTTGAAAGCATAAGTGGGATATATTATTTTAATGTTGAAAGCCACGAAAATGCTTCATTTATTCGAATTATAATGTCTTTTTCTAGGAATGAAAATAAATTCACTGACAATGATGGAGGTCTTCACAGACAAAGTTGTGGATGAGTGATAGTTTGAATGAAATTAAAAAATAAAAACTGACATTAAAAATATATATAAAAAATGATGTTAAGAGTATAGAGACAACATTTTAAAAGCAGCGAGAAAAAAAATGGTCGGAGACCAAGAAAAGAATAAGAGACGTAGACAACATTAAATGAAGAGATGGAATAAAAGCATAGAATATGGCTGAAAGGGTGATATTGGGAGGAAATATTGAAATAAGAACAAAGAATAGACTAAAATGAACCAAGGTTAATGGCGAAGAGATATTAGCTTACGTCAATATTCATTCTTAGAAAATGTCTCAAACGTTTTAGTAAAAAGCTTACAATATTTTCTGTTACAAAGGTTCTTTAGAAACTGATCTTTTGCTTTCGAAATCAGAATCAGCAACGTTAACAAACAGAAAACAATTTATGAAGACTGATAAACCTGACCTAATAGTGACTCATAGTGAAAAAATAAATATAAAAAGATCAGGTTCTCACATTATTTAGATCGGAACTAATGCTAGAGAGTTTTATCTTAGAAAATAAGAAATATAATACTCAATATGTTTTAGAAAATTCTCCATTCAGCTAGGCTCAAAAGATTACCTTCCTATGACATGATATTCTCCTATGTCCACGAATTAAAGATTTTCGGAATTGGTTGACTTTAAATATAAAGAATAAAAGCAATTTTGTGTGTGTGTGTGCACTTCAAAATTCTACGAGTGTAAGTAGAAAATTATCCGAATTTTTACCATAATATATATTTAGGTTTGCTAAAATGTCTTCAGTTCATGATTGTTTATATTTGGTAATATTGTGGTAAGTCTGTTTTTTGGCCCCAAACTGTCAACCCCTTAATCACTTTTAGGTTAATATTTTCGCCAACGATTCAACCTCCAAGCCAATTTCGAACGTCATCATGGCGTCTCAAGAATTTGAATCTACTGATGTCGTCGAAGTTAAAACTGCCACTGCCACTGCCACTAGACCTCAGGAGGAACAGGATCAAAACTTAACGTTAACGATTTATCGATAACTTCCGTTACATTTTTAAAGAGATTACAGATAAATGAAGTTAATTTTTTGATCAACAGTGCCCACCTGTGATGATTCTCAAAGTCAACTTAAAGTCAAATTGCCAACGAAAACGACAACTTCGTTAATCAACGATTAAAATATTAATGGATGGGTGCCCAGCTCTGGAAAAAAAAACTACACAGCAAATAACTCAGTATCAAAGGAACGTAGACGATAGGCTGCCGAATTTCCAGGTTGCTGTTAGGAACAAGAATTTTGTCAGTTTCAAGGACGAAGTGCAATTCAAGAGAAACGATTGTAGCTGCTAATTATTCATCTGATCTTCAACAAATCACTGGCATTCCGCACAAGGGCCCAAAAGAAGGGCATTGATGCTCTGGGATATAGGGTCAAAAGGAATCTTCTCAACTCATTTAATAAAACGATTATCTGAGATAAACTGGATCAGATAATCCATGTGTCTTATTTCCCGTGGTGAATATTTCTGAGTTCATTGGAAAGCGAAATAGAAGGAGTGCTCCTCCAATAATTGGCGAAAATATCATCCCGCCGAATAAGCTGATAAGGGCTCTGGTCCCAAGGCATTGTATCCGGCCTCCATATGTGACCATTTCCTAGAAAAGAAAGAAATTGACTTTTACTGGCCGTCGGTCTTGTGCTGCCAAAGATCACCCACATAGATTAGATACATACCAACAATTGGGTTTCATATTAATGTGACGTCACCCCGGCCTCTCTGCCCCCGTGCTATCCTGTGACGACAAATGTGACTTGGTATTGGTTGCGGCGCCAAATGTGACGTTCTAACCCTTGGCTGATTCGGATGGGAATCTGGTTAGATTCGGTATCAGCTTTGTCGTTCCCAGCTCTCTTCCAACGTCTGGTTACCGAAATAACTGTTTTGATTTCTAGTCTAACCTACCCACGTTGTGATTTGATCTTAGGTAGACGAAATCAATCAGTCGCCGGGCCGCAATGCAAGCCGAACTCGAGCAAAGGTGACATCGCACAAGTATATGTAAAAGAAAATAAAGTAACAACTCAAAAGGTTCAAATGTGTTAAAAAACAAAGTATAATAAATATCTTTATATCTGGTTGCTGAATACAGGACTGAGTCTTTCTCCCAAACCGCTAATATGGATACGTGACACATTGCGTTCGTTAGGCGAGTCTTAATATCTTAAGTTGTTTTTTCAAAAAAACTGTTTTTTTTTTGTATCTTCAGGCGACATTCGTAAAACTTGTTTTGGTGGCGTGAGTCTAAGTCGTTCTTCAAAAATAAATTGTTTTTGGTTAGAAGTCGAAGTCGGAATGCGTGGATCTTCAGTCAGATTCCTGCGAGGCTGGTCTCAGAGCTCACAATAAGAATTTTCTTTGTTTTCGGACAGAAAAATTTATCACTTTCCATTTTTGGAAGTCCATTACTTTCTTAAGGGAATCGTCCTTCCAAATTCTTCCTTTCTCATATTGGTATCTCACACCAATCCCCAGAGGGCGTCAACAGGTTTCCCTTCTCTCTCACAGTGGTATCTCACACCAATCCCCTCAGAGGCGTCAACAGGCCTCCCCTCCTTCTCATATGTTTACCTTCGCCCACCGCTCACGCCACCACTCAGCCAATGACACTCGGCAGCGCAGGTGTTTACAATTATCGCTCAAAGGAAAAAAATCTTCTTTTTCTTTTCTTTCTTTTCCCTCCACCAGACCCCTACGACTCGTAGTGTGGTCCTTAATCTTTATCTTAACCGAATGTCATCTGGAATTTATCAACGAGATTTTCGCCAGCGTCAAATGGGTGGTTAACTGGACGTCTTCGCACTCTGTCGCCAATTATCTGTCCCGGTAGCAAACTTTTATCATGTCTAGGTCTGGCCAATAAAACAGGTGGTCTCTTTCCAAAAACAAATGATATCTCCGAAAGATAGTTAATGGTTTATTCTTTTCCCTTCCTTTTTCTCTGGGGGTGGCCTCAGTTGATGCCATTCTCGGTCAGTGCGTGACCTGATTACCATTATCTTCCAGCTACTGTTTCGTATTCCACTTGACCAATTTGAAATTTTCATTATTGCCATGGGCCGATTACTATCTTTTATTCGCCGCGTCGTAGCATAAATTAATTCCGACAGATCCAAGATCTTACGAATTTCCTATCTTCTGTGAAAAAAATACTTTTCTTCGCAAATGAAAATAAAATCTTGACCACTTTTCTTTGTTAAAAAAATAACATCGTTCAGTATGTCTTTTCCTGGTAGCTTCTTCTCGCCTTAATTATTTCTCGCTTTTAATTTTCACGCGACCGCTAAATAGTGTCACATTAATGACAGAAGATATATACATTCACAAAAAGTGTCTAAAACAAATTTATTCAAAGTAGAATTTTTAGAAAAGAAGGTTAGTTTTTTGGAGTTCGTAATGTAAGTTCGAATGAAGTCTTTTGTCTGTGCATAAAGAATGGAGATAAGAATGGCTTATTGGAATGACCTTTAATCCGTTAATCGCTTTAATTAACAAAGTTAACATTTTCGCCAACGATTCAACAAGCAAGCCAATTTTGAACGTCATCAGGGCATCGCAAGAATTTGAATCTGTTAATGTCGTCGAAGTTAAAACTGCCAGTACCAGTAGACCTCAGCAGGAACAGGCTCAGAACTTAACGTTAACGGTTTAGCGATAACTTCCGTTATATTTTCAAAGAGCTAACTGATCGGCGGTCAACGAAGTTAGGTTTTTGATTAAGGGTGCCCACTTGTGAAGTCAACTTAAAATTCAAATCGCCAACGAAAACGACAACTTTGTTAATCAACGGTTCGGTGCCCAGCTCTGCTAGTCACGTGACCGAACTTTGAGCTTGATCGTGCCAGTTTTCTTGCCGTTTTTTACAGTGTAAACATGGCCGCTCCACTAGCAGTGTTCCTCAAGGAAGAACAAAGAACAGTGATCCGAGAACATGCTACCTCATCAATGATAACTCGCCGATTCGCCATTAACATCTCTCGAGCTTGTTGAAACTTCCCGTCAGTGGTAGAGGTTGAACGATGTCCTGCTCTTTCATTGTGTGTCACGCCTGTCCGGTCATTTTTAAACTTCTCGATCCAATCATATACACATCTACGCGGTAGGGCACTATCGCCGTATTGTGTTAAAAGCCTCCGATGAATTTCAGCCCCTGACACACCTTCCGACCAAATAAATCGGATCACTGCTCTTTATTCCCCTTTGGTGCAAACTGTTAACGGAGCGGCCATGTCTACACTGTATCAGTCGCAAGAAAACTGGCGCGATCAAGCTCAAACTTTGATAACAGGACCACAATAGTAACAACTATGAGCACGCATGAGCAGAAGGCAGTTTGATAAACTTGATGATATGTTATGGGGAAAGTGCTGGTATTTTTTTTACTTACCCTTGAAAATGACCAGAGCCTGCCAGTTGAGGTTTCCACTAACCTCTCTCTCATAGATTCATACGGGGAAAGACTAGCTTGTACCATTCGATATCTCCAAAATATTGTTAGTTGTAGAATAACAATAATAAACAGCACTTACCGGTGTGAAGGTCCCAGCTAGCGTCCAGCTGGCAGACAAAAATAAAGCCGGTTGTAACTTAATACAAACCCTGCAAACTAACAGATAAATCAAGCTGGTATTTATATAGAAATACCTCCACTCAGGTACCAGCAGCCAATCACAGCCCAAGCAATGGACTATCCCACTTTAGCACAATGAGATGCTCTATGGCAACATAAATAGCTCTCTTTCTAAAGGTTGGATTATTGTTCACTTAGCTTGCTCCACAACTAAGTGTTTATCTCTACCACGTGATTTCTCTACATGGCGCTGCGAACAGGATATATGACACCCGAAGATTGGGAACTCTTCTTCATTGAAGCAGGCCTATCCACTGACTCGGCCAAAACTCATGCAACAAGGTTCGCAGACGAGAAACTGACAATCGAGAGCCTTCATATGCTGGATCGATCCATGCTTAGGGAGCTCGGAGTCGCATTAATGGGAGAAGCCCTGTGTATCATCAAGCAGGCTAAAGGAAGCCACCACCCAGACAACCCGCATTCAGGCACTAGCAGCCAAGCCTCCCCATCTCAATCTCGAGATGACACCACAACAATTCAGGAAGTTCCGAATTGACTGGGATGTCTTTACCAAGATGACAAATATGCAAAGCTCCCAAGCTAATATTCACCTATACAATTGTGCTGATGAGACTGTGCAAAACGCCATAATCAACACACACCCTAACTTCTTTACCACTGATCCAGATAAGCTACTTGACATGGTAGAAACGTTGGTCACCCAGAGGTCAAGTCCTATTGTCCATCGCCTTGCTTTTTCCTCCATGTCTCAGGATGCGGATGAGCCGATACAAAGTTACCTTGTCCGCCTCAGAGCCGTAGCTGTTGATTGTAACTTTACCTGCCCCTCGTGTGAGCATGACCTGTCTGATATATACATCAAGGACCAGATCATCCGTGGAATAGCAAATTACACACTCCAGGCTGACCTACTGGCCAAAGCTGGGGCACTTAAATCCCTTGAGCAAAATATCCGTCATGCTGAGGCATTTGAATCAGCATTGCGAGACCAAACCTCAATGGCTGGCGCTTCAGATACAGCCGCTGCTCGGCTATCAACATACCGCAGACAGAAGGGTACGCCACAAGCCAACGAGGGGATCCGTACCAGCACCTATTGCAACTGCAATGTTAAACCAAACCACCAGGCTTGCTTAGGTTGTGGCAGCCACCAGCACGGCACCTCAGGAACTGGATCCCGCCGGCTAAAATGCCCAGCATGGGGACAAACATGTAGTAATTGTGGGAAGCCCAATCACCTATCGAGGGTATGCCGGGCTAAGAAACTGGCTCAAGCAGTAAGGAAAAGCCCAGAGGCTAATGAAGCCGCCATGGACACACTTATCGCCCACATTACATTCAATCAAACGACGGGCACGTATACACGTCTAAAGACACAGGCCAGGTAAGGGAAATTGATGCATATGTTGTTCCATTCTCGCCAAAACCGGATCCCAGACAAGTTAAGAATATCCCCAGAAATCACAGCACTAGGATGACGATCTTTGCTGACAGTGGGGCCACCATATGTCTCGGAGGACTTAAGCACCTTCTGAATATGGGGCTCACTACCAACAACCTCATTCCATCAAAAAAAGTCGTCCGAGCTGTGGGAGGCTTTACACTCGTATGTCAGGGTTGGCTCCCCGTGGAATTCATCGTCCAAGGAAGAACAACTAAACAAGCCCTATACATATACAAAAAGATCCAGCGGCTATACTTCAGCAAAGCAGCCTGCATTGACGTAGGGATACTGTCAAAAGACTTCCCAAACCCAACGACTACAATATTACCCCAAACAGCAATGCAACACATGCCCTCGACAAGCACACATGAAAAATCAGACACGAGCCCTAAACAATGCAAAGTCGAGGGACAACTTCCAACGCGCCCCCCAAAAAACCCTTTTCCCCCAACAGAACAGCACACACCTTAAACCCCCTTCAAAAAGGACAAATAGTGGCACTACAACGACCAACAACCCGCCGATGGGACACAACAGGTCAGGTCATTGAAACCCTCCCCAACCACCAATACCGTATCAGAGTTGATGGATCAGGTAGAATTACCTTACGAAATCGCCGATTCCTCAGGAAACTGGATACACCTACAATTCCAGTTCCAAGACCTAGTGCCTTACCTGAGACCCCTACACCAGTGAAACAAACATTCGACGCTGGAATAACGTCGAACACTGCTCAGTCGTCTACAATAACACGGACAAAAACCCCTCGGGCATTGTCCAGACTACTTCCGCACAACCAGCCAGGTTTAAAGGAACTCATCCCTCCCCAAAGGCCACTACCCACACGCGATGGGGCGGAAGGAGATGTAGAATAACAATAATAAACAGCACTTACCGGTGTGAAGGTCCCAGCTAGCGTCCAGCTGGCAGACAAAAATAAAGCAGGTTGTAACTTAATACAAACCCTGCAAACTAACAGATAAATCAAGCTGGTATTTATATAGAAATACCTCCACTCAGGTACCAGCAGCCAATCACAGCCCAAGCAATGGACTATCCCACTTTAGCACAATGAGATGCTCTATGGCAACATAAATAGCTCTCTTTCTAAAGGTTGGATTATTGTTCACTTAGCTTGCTCCACAACTAAGTGTTTATCTCTACCACGTGATTTCTCTACATTAGTAACATTTTATCATCCCAAGCTACCCTAAACTTACTCCAGTTCTGATGAGCGGTTGTATTCTCGATTTGGGGTCCTTGCCTCAAACATCTATTGAGAATGAAGCTCACTCCTATCTTCCTATGTAACACGTATATTCTTACCATCGCTAAAATCCATCCTTCTAAAAGGCCAAAGAGCCACTCGAGGTAGACTGTTTCAGAGTGTTGTATAAGAGTAAATGTTGTTTCCGACACTGTGGTTTGAAGCTAGATCACCCGTGTTACTCAAGGGCGATTCCATTATTAAGTAGATCACGTGATCTTAAAGGAAGTGAATAAATAGGAAGTAGCGGGATTACTATACAGATCACTGTTAATTCTTCTTGCCTATCCACTATTTCTATACGTTCACTCCTTCTACTCTGCTAGGATATGGATTACGATACTCTTGTGATCATTATACGATTTGGCGATTACTACTTGTACAAGTATTACTAGTGTGGATATTATTGGAAGGCGTTACTACTAGAAACGGCGTCTACGAAGCCTCGAATATAACGAGCATTTTTGGAAGTGATAACGATCTTCCGCCTGACATAAAAAGAGTAACAAGCCAAGCCTTCCAACATCACAAAAGTGGCGACGAGGATTCGCCACATAATAAAATAGAGTAAAAGGCACAGTTTACACTTGAACTGGTTAAGCTTTCAGAGATCGAGGAAGCATCCACGTGGGAAGAAGTATCTCATCAGTGGAACACGAAGGGAATGTGGGTAGTTCGCTAGCATGGGCGTGGCATAGCGGGTCTTAGCTGTGAAGAACTAAGGAATGTAATTGGTCTTAGCACTTTCCATAGGAACAGCGATGGAACAGCGAAAGTCATATTTTTTATAAACAAATGCAGAGTTTGATTGGTGATTTGAATTCATGAAAAAAAATGTCACAGAAAAAAGTCCTAGTAAAAAAAAATAACAGTTAAAAATCACGGTAAAAATGTCGCAGGAAAGATTATCGGTTTAAAACGTTACAGGTTTTAAAAATCGCAGCAAAAGTCACAGGTAAAAAAAAAAATCACAGGAAAAAACCACGGTAAAAGAAAAATAACCAGGACAAGATCAGCATACAGTGGACAAAACTCCAGCGGACAAAATCTCACCCTCTTATCCCAAAGGTCGGTAAAATCCCAGTCCCATAAATAAATCGAAAATACAAGGAATTTTCTCGTCATGTTCGCTAGAAATTTCAACTGTCTTTCACTGATATTAAGTGTAAGTTTCTGTCATATAGGAAGAACATGATTAACTACCAATACCTCGGTTCGAGCGTGGCACACTGAACTTATGAATATATGTTTTCAGCCAGGTGTATAAATAGCGGTGTCAGGTGTGACTATTGAGTGGAACTATCAAGTCGAATTAGTGTGAATTATTGTGCGTCGATGATTTGGGTTTTGATTTAGGATTTACCGGACGTTAAGCCGAGCCGCGCTACTAACAAAGTATCCAATGAAATGGTTAATTATCTTTGGTTGACTTTTACTTCTATGTTCTTGTTAAGTATTTATTTGCGGTTGTAATTAAATACTGTTTTATCTTAACATTGAAATCTTGTGTTATACTTAATCATTAACGGCCACCGTACGTCACAACAGTTTACTTTTCTCTCGTTACTCACTATTTTCAGATACAGACAGTGCATATTATGAAGATATGTTGTTTGTTTTTTTACAATAATGTTAACCCTGTACAAGATCTAACAGCCACTCGAGCTACAGGGTGCGAAGCACAGTTTATGCGGATATGTGAGGAAAATAACAATGAACCCTAGATTTGAACAGGTTAAGATTGTAGTAATCGCAAAAGCATCCTTTTGGGAGTCGGTTTCACAGAGCAGGCAGAGGTTTACAGAGTAAGGGGCACAGTTTATGCGGATATATGGGGAAGATAACGGTCAACCTAAACTTGAATAGGTTAAGATTACAGTGATCGGGAAAGTATCCTCTTGGGAGTCGGTTCCACACAGTAAATAGAGGCTTACAGAGTAAGGAGCACAGTTTATGCGGATATGTGACGAAAATAACTTTAGACTTGAACCAACTGATATTGAAGTCGAGCAGAACATAGTTAAGTACCTTTCCTAGCAGAAGACCTAGTAATTGATTCTATATGATCCATCGACTTTGTGCCAGCGGAAAACTTGATACGAATTCTTTTTTTCTTTTTTAATTAAATATTTTTCAGTTGCCTATCTTTTATTTACCTCTCCGATAAAATTCTTTCTTTTTTTCTTCTTCTTTACGCTTTTTTCTTTTATCCGTTTCCTTGGCATTCCTAGACAGAGGAAGGTTGCTTTCCTCTGCGCATCCAAAATGAATGAATGAATTCCTCAGATCGAAGTCTGGCTTTCTAGTTTCATTGTGTTGTTTCACCGGTTGGCTTCGTCTTTGAACCAACCAAATGAAAAGTTTCATAATTGAGTTTTATATTATTTTAAAAGCGCGTTTATATGTTTTCTTAATAATCATCATCATGGCTTCGCAAAACGAAGATGAAGAAGGAGTCTGTTCACATCGATTACAGGCACGTTTGTGGCTAATAAGGCCAATGCAGAAAAGGCATACACAGTTGCAGCAGAAAGTCCGTCCTGTGTTCGATAGCGTAGCGTTGCTGCACTTCCTCCTCTGTCTCTTGTACTTGACAGCGGCCCTGCAGCTATTTTCAAATGAGGTGACAGCATGATTCGTGGTGAAACGTCAGGCGTCACGGTTCCGTGATAGCCAGTGGAGAGCTCACCGTACAGTAACATTTTATGCAGGCAATGATAAGGTGGCCAGTCCTGCGTAGCCGGAACTTCAGTAGCATGGCTGCGATGCTGGTGATCTTCTTCTTTTCAAGAACTTCAATATTGGTGACGAAGTTACGCCAGTGGATGTTAAGGATTGTGCGGAGACAGCGTTGGAGTCGTAGGTGATGCCGGTGAGTGAACCACGACTCTGAGCCGTATAGGAGATTGGCGAGGACGATAGATCTAAACACTCTGATCTTTGTGCCCTTCTTCAGGTGTCTGCTGTACCAAACGCGCTTGTATAGTCTGCCAAAAGCAATGCTCACCCTTGCCAGTCTGTTGTCGATCTCCTTGTCAATCTTAGCATTTGACGTGATGGTACATCCAAGGTAAGGAAAACCAATGGGCCGGGTTTAGCTCAGTCACATCAATAAGGGCGGCGGTACTAATCCCGAGACACAAGTTGGTGGAGTACCTCTGTCTTTTTTTTTACTTCAAGCCCCAAAAGTTTGGCAGCCTCTGTGAAGCAGGAATTAGTGCGCTGCAAAGCTCCTCCTGTGTGGTCAAGAACATCATCGTCGGCAAAGCAGAGATCTCGGATAAGTTGCTCCAGTGTCTTTAGGCTTTTAATCGTCGTAGATAAAACAGGCCACCATCGAGACGGTATCTGATGTAGACTCTGTTGCCATCATCAAGATCTTTCGTGGTTTGTTTGAGTATCTTTCTATTTCTTAGTAATAATAACAATAATAATGATATAATTGATATCTTAGTTTTAGTTGCAGTTGTTTCTTAAATTTCCTCATCTGTATTACACGCCGATTGGGTCAAAGCTAAAAATGCCTATTGTTCAATTCGTTTAGCATATTATAACCAGTTCATAAGAATATCGATTTTTCTGGTTTGTTTTGTGGGATATTTGTTTGTATTTTGTTTTTCTCGTTTTCAGTTCTGTGAATTGGTAAAAGGGTTCCTTTCATATACAGTAACTCACTAAATAATGTAAACTCCAAGATACAAATAACTGTTTAATTAATTGTTCCTTGATAGAGATCATTGGAGAGTAGAAAGTATACAATAGCCAGCAGCAACCAGTAAAGGAAATAGCCGACCAACATCCATATAAACGGACAATACGAAAATAAGGTGTCCTTTATTTACATAATTCGGACTATTGTCCTCATCTTTGTCGCCATATTTATTACAACGTTTTGGCCGTTGTACGCTCCGGCCTTCTTCAGGTGGTTGGAATGTCGAAATGTACCCTTTATTTCGATCACTTGGGTAGACTGTTCTAGTTCCATGTGCCATGTTTAATGGATGTCAGTTATCAGTTATCTCCGGTTAATTCCCCTCTCCAAGTTCTCCACCTCTTTAACCAGATGTTGTCCTCAAGGACACATGGCACAGTGGATAAAGGCGTTAGTTAGATCCAGTAACTGTACCCAAAGAGTGTGAGTTCAATACCTGGCTAGGCCAGTGGGTCTGACACAAAATGATTTTAACATGTTCTCTTTCAAAGCTGAATAACTTAAAGGATTTTTCTCTTGATGGCACTTGAATGAACTTTGAAGATGGAAGCCAGAGTATAAATACTGGTACCATGAAGGAAGACATGAATGATCTTTTTCCTCTCGCTATTGCTCAGTTGGGAAAACAGTGGGTCTGACTCAAAACGATTTTAACATGTTCTCTTTCAAAGCTGAATAACTTAAAGGATTTTTCAATGATTCCTACAACAAATGGTGTCAAACTGGTTAAACGTCTTGTCTGAAAACCTGGAAAAATGAAACGCAATTTGAGTTTAATACCCAGTTAAGGATTCGAGAAGAGCCGTCTACGAAAAAGCAGCATTCTCTGAAAACGCCAGAAGACAAATAGAAGAGAGGAAAATAGATCAAAGAAAATCCAGAGCTATTCATCTCCTGAAACTTCCATGCGGTGTGTGTGGACGTCTTTGCAGACCCAACACAGGACTCATTTCACACAGAAGGAAATGTTAATGAGCACCCCTAATACGCGGTAACAAGTTCCGCCAAGGACAACGACGATTTTAAATGCACAATAATATAAAAAAATTATAATATAATTGTTAGGGGACCTTAACCCATAATAAAATAATGCAGCTATTTTCAAATGAGGTGACAGCATGATTCGTGGTGAGACGTCAGGCGTGACGTTCCGTGATAGCCAGTGGAGAGCTCACCGTATAGTAACATTTTATGCAGGCAATGATAAGGTGGCCAGCCCTGCGTAGCCGGAACTTCAGTAATAAATACTGCGACTCAAGAGGAAACAGGGGGTTCAGTCTGAAGTCGGGCGACCGGCTGACCGGCTGATCGGTTGAACTCTCTGCCTTTTGGCGGGGAGGAACCCGAACGAGGCTACGCCGAAGGGCGGAGTCTCTTTCGGGGAGGTAAAGCGATACTGAACCCGTTTATACGGGTTCAAAGGGCATATTTTTGGCCGAGCCCACGGGCTCGGAGATCCTACGGGCTCGGAGATCCCAAGGGCTCGGAGATCCCACGTTAAGCCGGCCTTGTGCCATATGATGCCCTTGTTGGGAGGGACTAAATACCGTTCAGTCTGGAGTGAGGTCCGTCAGAAGTCCGTCAGGAGTCTGTCAGTCAGTCAGAGCGAGCGAGTCAGAGTGATTCAGTCAGTCGAGTCAGAGACAGTCCGAAACAGAGTCGCGTTCAGACAATTACTACTAAACCTGATTGTTCGTATTAACACTTTTCTACCTCTCTCTATATATTCCTGTTTGTAATATATCTGTATTATTCCATATCCGTATACAAGTTCTTCTTTATTGGTTCTACCTTGGACTATCACCGTGGTACAAGGAACCGGACCATAACAATAATAAACAGAGAAAAATATAAGAATAAAAAAATGGATAATTAAAGACTTTCTTTTTTAAAAAAAATATGACATTGCTTTCAATGCGCAATGAAAAACACGTCCGTTCACTCTGACATTTATTTCAAGAAAGAATGGCTACAAGGTTTTTCAAAACTGTTTGAATGATAAATGATAGGGAAAGAAATCGATGATACTGAAACAATAGTCAGCGATAAACAAAACAAATATTACGATTCGAATTGCATTTCCTACAATTTCGAAAATGACGTCCTGTTTCCTAAAAAATCTAGAAGTGTTACGTTTAAATATAAATATAGAATTATTCATGTCAGTGTATAAGTAATTTAACAAATACAATGCATTAAATGTTCCTAATATAACAATTCCTAATGATAATAGACATTCGTAATAAAGTAAATAAAAACACTAAAACACTTATTAAAAAAACAATTAATGTATCCTTCGACTTAGAAAAAATAAAATAAAATGTACCACTGGTCAACAATAAATTAATTTTGAAATTTTTGTTACCTGATTTAGGATAATTTTGATGTGCTGAATCCAATAATCAGATTGGTTTTGCTCAATCAGGTGAAGTTTTTGAGCAATGGTCACATGCTGTTTTTTAGGTTTTTGTTTGCATTGTCATGTCCATTAAAATATCTAAATGTGAAATATATTTCACACAATAAAAGTAATTATCATGTTAATTATAAACTTATTAATTTTAACCTACCAGAAATATTTTCAACCAAAAATAGCTTCATAAACATTACCACGTCTCAAAATATTTAAACACCAATAACACGCGTCAAAGTTCATACAAACCAAAACACACTAATTAAAGTGTAAATTAAAAAATCATTGAAAACAAAGTAGTAATAGTAGTAGTGGTGGTAATCGTGGTGGTATTATTGTAAAAGATGAAGAAGAAATGGTAGTTTTTGACGATGATGCCCCACATCATTTTTCCCAAAAGGAACAATGATCTTGTTGGCGATCTCTGTCAATGTCCACTGGCGAACTGTTGGCATCCAGATTGAAGGAAAAGAAAGCTTCTTTCTGTCAGGGTTTGCATAACTTTCTATCACATCAAGCATCAACATTACAAGTTTTTTCTGTGAACAGCTTCTGCACAAAATTGGGGTACCACAGTACGAACCCAAAGATTGGAGATTGTTCATTGACAGCGACAAACGATCACTGAATGACAATGACAACCAGTTTTCCTCTGTAGCCCTCATTCAATTGATTACACTGAGATCTATGAAGCAGGGAATTATGCGCTAGAGGAAATTCATTATAATCCAGCATGAGTAATTTATTTGCGTTAACCTGAAGATGGTCAAGGTTTTGTTTGGATAATAGTTCAGGTTCACCAAGTCTCCATGATTTCTGTGCATGTGGGATAGTAGGAACACTGCTTAGCATTATACGAAAAAGAACTGACCTGTTCAAGAAGAACTGATGCCTTGCTGAGCAAAGAATGTCATCAAAAAGTCTCTGGTGGACAGAGACATGATACGATTCCCACAGTTGCACATCAAACTCGGCTTGATAAAGCAGTTCACCAAAACTCTGGACAAGGATGGTAGCTGATTCACTTACTTGTGCCAAGCATGATCGACGATGGGGAAGTTGAAAGATGGCATCTTCAATGGTCCTCAAATCCTTCAGTTCATCAGAGATCCAGAGTTTGAAAACGCAATGTGGAACTGGAAACATGGGAGGCAAAAGCTCTAATCGGGATGAACTTAGCAACAACATGGCCAGGAACTATACAGAACTTGTCATCAATATGCTGACTCCATTCAGGATGCAACATGAGCACCAAAATGCATTATTTATTCTTAGATGAAAGAGATGGAGACCCGGTATCAGGGACGCTGGGGTGCAGACATGATGGCTAATTACTGCTGTACTTTAAAGAGACACACCCCTTCTGCTGATCATTCTAAAGGTTCAAATATACGGAATTTCAAGCCCTGAGTTTTGAACAATGGTGACGTAACATGCAATTTACATGTACTTACATTTATCAATGTATACGATTCAATTTATTTTAATCGATGTTTGTAACATTTAATTAATAAATTGTGATAGAAATCATTTTCTCTTAAAATCTTATTTCGTATGAGAAATATTAACTTTAAAATTCAATGTCACAAAAATGCAATCAATTTAGACGATCGAATTTTTTAAAATTCAATTTAGAAAAAAAAAACATGACATGATCGAGAGAAATGAATGTCATTTTCCGATTCAGTGGTGGAAACTTGTCATTTGAAAAAACATAAATCTTTTTTGCTGTTGTTATACAGTGAATTAAAAGTTTTACATGCATAATAAAATACGAAAAGTATACAATAAACAAAGAAAAATATACGAAAAAAAGATAATTAAAATAAAGATTGTCCTTTTAAAATACGACATCGATTTTTTGAGCAAGGAAAAAGAAAACATTCGTTCACTTTTACATCAGCGTCCACATTTCAATGAATATACCGGGTGTAACAACAAAATTGTCCAAATCGTGTAATTGCAAAATTGTCCAAAATGTTAGATTGTATCTTAGAAATAATTAAAGATAAATCAAAATAAATCGATTTATACATTGACTTAAAAGATATGTATTTTAATAATTAAATATTGTAAATATAAAAACAAGTCGGTAGTCCGATGCAAGGTGTCATCATGAACCTGCCTGTTAAACCTTGGTTTGCCGCTGCGGATGGTGTCAACTGATGCGAGCATGCTATAGAGTGGCAACCGATAGATCACCTGATATCGTCGATTCACGGGTGTTATGGTCCAAGTTTCTTGTACCACGGTGATGTTTCAAGGTTAGAACCAATGAAAAGAATAACACGAACACAGGTATGGAATACAAAGATATATTACAACAGAAATATAATACAAAGAAGTAGAAGTATTAGTAATGACTATCAGATTTGGTTAGAGTGAACTATATTGTCTCGACAAGTATTACTATTCCAATATCCTTACAATATGCTCTCAATTATCTCTCCTTGTTTTACAATCTTCTCATACCTCTTGAGAGACGCAGTATTTATAATGTCAGGAATAGTCCATTATTATTATGGGTAAGTTCTCATAACAACGGGTAAGCGCAAAAACACATTGCTGGGGACAGAAATTGGGAGACAGAAGCTGCAGAAAAAACTGTTTGGAAAAGAGCAGTCCACAAAAAAACAGCCTCCTTCGAAAACACCAGAAGACAAATAGAAGAGACGAAGAGATCCGAAAGAAAAGCAAGAGCTCTCCATCCCCTGAATACTCCTCCTCTACCATGTAGTTGCTATGAAAGTCTCTTCAGATCCAACATAGGACTCATTTAACATGGTGGAAAATATCGATGTGCACCCCAATACTCGGCAATCAGTTCCCTCAATGTTATGGTGAAACACACCTATTCTATAGTTAATAGACTCTCCTACTTATATTAAGTGGGAGTAGTAAGAGAAACGAGGGTCAGTCGATGTCGGACGACAGTAGTCGACAGTTAGTCGAATACGAAAGTAGTCAGCGACCACAACAAGATTACTCTGCGTAATACCTATTATATCAAGTTCCTAACGTTTTGTACGTCGAACCTATTTTAGAACCGATTTAGTACAAATACAAACCTCCACTGCGAAATAACTCCACAACACTCAACGAGGACGATGCATACATGTTGCAGTTGTTATTTACTATGTTTTTCATTTTAATTTAGATCAATTTACTTTCCTAATGGCGGCCATTTTAAAACAGTCCAAATTTTTACAATGGTGTTCACACTGTATAAGTACCAAGAGCCACGGTTTAGCCACGGTTGCACGTAGACTTGAACAGACCAAGATTATAGTGATCGAGGAAGCATCCGCTTGGGAGTCCATTCCACAATACAGCAGTTCATGAGAAGAACGAGTGTAATTTACATCTCACCAAGAGAAGGCGAAGAGAATGGAGCTGGTTCACTACAATGGGCGTGGCACGGCGGATCTTAGCCGTGAAGGTTAAAAATGGTGGAACTAAGGAATGGAGTTCGTCTGAGCACTTTACATCGAAACATCGGTAGAGCAGCGGGAGACTTGCAATATTTCGTCTGTGGGAAAGTGGTAGTAGGGTGGAAAAAATTCATCACCCACAAGGACGCGGGGCGCTAACAATAGGATAGCAAGTTATCGGGAGTCACGATCCCCCACGTCCTGAAGCGATACAGAAATGTTTAAAACTGTTGAAACTAATTAATGCAGTTCGTCTGAAGCTTTTCCCATAGAAATAGCGATAGAACAACAAGAGACTTGCATCCTTTCATCTGTGGGAAAGGGATTGTAGAGCGGAAAATAATTCATCACCCACAAGGAGGCGGAAACGCTTATGGATTCTATCGAAACTGGAAAGTGAAGATTGGGTAGTTCCTATTTATATTATTTACACTGCTATCTTCATTTTTATTGACATATTCATGACGTTTCGGTCGTTGTACACTACGGCTTTCTTCAGGTGATTGGAATTCCGAATTCGTTTACCGGTGTAGATTGTTTTAGTTCCACGTGCCATATCTCTTCCGGATGTCTCAGTTATCTCCCTTTTAACTCAACTCTTTGTTTTTGTTCACCACTGCAGTAGGCAGGTATTGAACTCATAACTCTTTGGGTCAAGTCACAGGATAAAAGCGTTGGTTGGACAACACTGATGAAGACAACAGTAGGAATATTGTAAATAATGTAAATAATTAGAATACCTCATCTAAGAAATAGAGACATATATGGGAAGTTCTTGTCCATATATCGTTGCAGTACTGCAATCTGGCTCGTGCAAAGGAAGAGGATAGAAGAAACGTTCAGATGCTTACCAAAGCGATAGAGAGAGGCTATCAATGTGATTCCGAACTCTATCTATTCTTGTAGCCTCTGTCTGCCTGTTATCGAACACTTTCTAAGATTTGAAGATAGATCCCCCCCCAACCATATATATTTTGAAACTACATTACCCAGGGTACTTGGATAAGTATATTTCATTTTGATCAAATGAGATACCCCGGAAGGGGGGACATAACCTCTCCCCCGCCATACACACACACGAAAAATGTTCCCCTTTGATTTAAATTAAATTTAAATTAGAACAAGGGAATGAATCCTATCCAAAATAAAGAAGGAGAAAGCCAGAAGATGGAGGTCACATCGGCAAGATCATTTTGATCAAAGGAGGCATCGTGGGGAGTTGCACAACCACCTTGCTGATTTTTTTCCCATTTCATATAAATTAATTTTAATTTTTGAACAAGAGAATGATTCCTTGAATACTTGGATAAGAATATTTTATCAAAGTGGGTCCACGTGGGGCACACTCCCCACTGATTTTTCCTCTTTGATTTAAATTAAATTTAAATTAAATTTAAATTTGAACAAGGGAATGACTCCTATCCAAAATAGCGGAGGAGAAATCCAGAAGATGGAGGTCACATCGGCAAGATCAAAATGACACAATATGGACGACAAGTTGAACAAGAAATCACCAATCAGCGGCTAATGCCTTACAATACATATTTGTTGCGACAATTCGACTGTCATATTAATGTTGAAACCTGATCATCAACGAATTCAATCAAATATTGCATCAAATACATATCAAAGGGGTCAGATCAAGCTGTTTCTGAAATTTTATTTTCCCTTTGATTTAAATTAATTTTAAATTTGAACAATGGAATAACGCCTATGCAAAATATAGAAGTAGAAAGCCAGAAGATAGAGGTCACATCGACAAGATCATTGGGCAATACTGAAATGCATCATTTCTCTCCACAAATTATAACAATAATTTACAAATTATCATCATTTTCTTACAAAAAAATGTGTGACACGTAGCAAGGCGCCGGTAATTTGGCTAGTTGATAATAAAAGATTTTAAAAATATGTTTTTAAAGTACAGAACGAGTCTTTCCCGATATGAGCGAATACAAATAATCTAATTGATACTTCCATCAGCTGCTTTCGAAATATTGACATTTTAAAAGAGATTTTTAGATGACAAAAATACTTTAGTAGTCGAGGCAAACTCATTCAGTATTCCTAGAGAAGCAAACCAGGTGACACCAACAAACTCATTTTCGCCCAATAAACGGAATAATTTCTCATGCTGACACAATTGTAATCGACTTTGTCCAGCGACATTATTACAACTGTTTATCGGAGGTAAATCTGTTATGATAACTAGTAGCCACTTCCTGTCTAAATAAATTATGTCTAGCTAACAAAAACACTAATTATAAACAACACCTAAATTTGTGATAAACGATGGTTTATAGCCATCGAAGAATCCTAGAAGACTTATTCCGTTATAGTCTGTCATTCTGTCAATTCATAGTGACGTTTCCCCGACTGCCATTAGTTGCCTCTCAGAAAAAGCACAAATTCAGATTCATAATACTTAGAGGAAAATTGAATGTTTCTACACAACTCTCCAAGAAATAATCTTTTTTTCTTTTCTTTTCTTTTTTTTTTCATATGTCTATCAATTAAGGCCGGAGTATACAACGGCCGAAACGTCATGAATATGACAATAAAGATGGGGACAACTGTCTAAACAATGTAAATAGTGTAAATAATTCCAATACCTCATCTCAGAAATAGAGACAGATCCTGAAGAAGGCCATAGTGTATAACGAGCGAAACGTGGTGAATATGAAAATAAAGATGTGGATAACTGTCCGAACAATGTAAATAGTGTAAATAATTCCAATACCTCATCTCAGAAATAGAGACAGATCCTGAAGAAGGCCGGAGCGTACAATGGCCGAAACGCCAACCCGATTATTCAAGTAGCTCAAGGTAAATAGCAATGGCCCTCTACCATATGTGGCAGTAATATTCTAAATATGGACACGTGGTAGACTTTTACATATGTAAGAGAGAAAATATATAATTTATTTTTAATTTCGAAATTTCAAAAATGTGTTCCGTTTGTTATCCAAGTGAAGCAAAGGGAAAGAAAAGAATACATTGACAATATTAAACAATATTTCGACAGAATGTCTGTCTTCTTCAAGTTATTTAAAAAAAATTCAAGTATAAAAATATATAAATCTAAAAAAAACGTCTTTGTACAAACGTTGCTTTTTATAATGAAAAAATGGCTGTACTGCCAGCGTGAAGCCAAGCAACTGACACATATTTAACATGATGGTGATCTTGTTCATCTTGGAATTTTCCGTTAGTTGATTAATTATTGAGAGAAATTAATCAAACAGCTTAATATGCGGTGGGGTAGAGAGGACGGACGTTTTTGAAAGTTATAGCCATTTCAGAAGCGTCCGTCCACTCTGCTTCATCCTGTATAAAACTTATGGAACTCTCCTGTCATTCGCCATCACATTAAATAGCTTTCAGCTGCATGCCTTTACGCTGGTAGCGTTTCCTTTGTTTTGACACGTTCATTACCAGTTCAACCGTTTTTTTCATTACAAGAGGAGCAACGTTTGTACAAAAACTCTTCATTTTTTGTAGATTTAATATATTTTAACACATAAAAAAACGTTTTTAAAATATAACTTGAAGACAGACATTTTGACGAAATATTGTTTAACATTGTCAAACACTGTTTTTTCCTTTCTTAAATCTCGATCTTCTCTTACTTACTATTACTAGTGTAATAATAATAATAATAAGAAGAAAATTTAACAAGGCTTTCATATTTTGCAGCTGTTTTGAAATTATTTTAAAAAATTCTATATTTTAACACAACGCAGTTAAATGCTACATAAGAATCTGCTTATATAATACAAATATGAACATTTTTTTTATTTTGTAATTGTTTGAAATTTTGTAAGGTAAGTATGTTTTATCACGTGGTATAAGCTTAGTTTAGTTTGCTTTCTTATAAGGATCAATTTATAACAAAAATTTATCTCTTAAAATTTAGAAAATCAATTTTAAAAAGTTGATATTCGTTATCTTGTGTGCTTTTTCAATGCCAATATGAAAGAAATATTTTTAAAAAATTATTATAACATTAAAAGGTGCGTTTCTTATATATATGCGCACATATGCATCAGGATCAAATATGAATCATTATGGATGGAAATCCAACAAAATGATAGAATGAGGAACACATCGGAAACGTTTATAAATCTAACACATTTCGCTTTTAGAAAGATTCAAGAGGAAAAGAAAGAAAAAAATTCTGGTATTTTTAATTTTCGCGTTGTTTCGTTACCATTGGTTAAGCATCTGTCTTGTCGAGCAGCATTTGTATGTATATTTTATGTATGTAATGTATATCATAATTAAACTTTGTTTATAATGTATTTAAATGATTATGTATATTCGTTTATGTGTACGTGGGTGGTTGGTGTATAGCAGGTATTTTTATTTGTGTTTGATGTTTACCGGCATTTAGATTTGAGAACATTTTATGTGAGGGTCAAAAATTTAGGTAAAATCAATTGCAGTGGGAGTAGTAATAGGTAGACATGCCTGAGATTCTTGAAGCATGGATTTTATAAAAATTGGTGAAGGTGATTTTATTAATGGTCTGTTTGACGTGTGTTTATAGATATTAAAATGTTTATCAGAATCTTCTTATAAACTGATCCTCATATGAAAGCCAACTAAACTTTGCTTATACCACGTGATGAAACATATACTTTTTTTTTTTTTTTTTTTTTAAGCATTTCACCCCAAAACAAGGCGGGGAGCCACTAGGACGCAAGGGGTTACAGAAAATAGGAAGATCAGATAGGGTGATAGAAGAAAGGATGAGGGTAGTAGATAGATTAAGGCAACTGGAGATGTCGATTGACATTACACTTGAATAGCTGGAGATTATAACTCTCAGGGAAACAGGAGAAGGGAAGAGAGTTCCACAGGCGAGAGGTGCGAGACATGAAGCTATTAGAGTAGTAGAGACGGCTACATTTATGAGTTTTGACAGTGAAGGGGTGAGAGCGGGATGCCAGCCTCGTAGGGCGCTTGAACTCATGAAGTTTGGGAACCAGCGAATGCAGTTCCTCGGAGCAATTTCCATGAAAGTATTTGTAGAACAGACAGAGGGAGGCGACGGTGCGTCTTTGAGAAAGTGACTGTAGACGAGACGCCAGGGTAGGGCCAACCATATTACATATCCGCCTCTGGAGCCTATCAAGAACCCCGAGGCAAACAGAAGGGGCGCCAGACCATAGATGGCAGCAATACTCCATGCAAGGGCGAATTGTGGATTTGTATATCTGGAGGATCGACTCAGGGGAGAAAAACTTCCTAGCACGGCTCAGGGAGCTAACTTTCCTTACTTACCTTTCAAAATTTCAAACAATTACAAAATAAAAAAAAAATTTATATTTGTATTATAAAAGCAGATTCTTATGTAGCATTTAACTGCGTTGTTTTAAAATAATGCACACAGAAATGTTTTAAATAATTAAATGTTTTCATTCCTTGTCCGTTTTTTATCTTCTTATTGCTATTAAACCAGTTAAGAGATCACGATTTAAGGGAAAAAAAACAAAGAAAGAGTTTGACAATGTTAAAAAATATTTCGACAGAATGTCTGTCTTCTTCAAGTTTAAAAACGTTTTTTCATGTATAAAAATATATAAATCTACAAAAAATGAAGAGTTTTTGTACAAACGTTGCTCCTTTTGCAACGAAAAAATGGCTGAAACGGTAATGAACGTGTCAAAACAAGTGCAACTCCACCAGCGTGAAATGCATGCAACTGAAAGGTGCTTAATGCGATGGCGAATGACAGGAGAGTTCCATACACTTTACACTGGGTGACGGACGCTTCTGAGATGGCTGTGACTTTAAAAAATGTCTCTCTACCTCACCGCATATTAAGCTGTTTGATTAATTCCTCTTAGTAATTAATCAACTAACGGAAAATTCCAAAATAAAGAAGATCACCATCATATTAAGCACGTTTCTGTTGCATGCCTTCTCGCTGGCAGTACAGCCATTTTTTCAATTTAAAACAAGCAACGTTTGTACAAAGACGTTTTTATATTAGATTTATATATATTTTTATACTTGAATTTTGTTTTAAATATAACTTCAAGAAGACAGACATTCTGTCGAAATATTGTTTTTATATTGTCAAACAATGTTTTTCTTTTCTTTTTCTTTTCTTAGATCGTGATCTTCTCATAACAGTTTATAAATATTGGGAGAGTTACGTCAACCAATTTGCTTATTATTATTATTATTATTATTATTATCATCATCATCATTCGATTTCTGCTATGGACACACTACCTACCAAGTCTGCGGAAAGACCTAAGGCAGGTCGTGGTGTGTTGTTATGGCCACATTTCATGTTAATTTTTTTTTTTTTTTTTATCTCCGATGAAGTTGCTAGCGTTACATAGACAAAGTTCTCCTTAGTGTGTGTGCTGTACTTAATAAGACAATTTTCTGTATGTCTCTTAAGCTGGGGTTTCAGGGATTCTTTCAATGTGTTGTTTTGTTCCATTTTTTATAATTCCAAGTGCACCTATTACCACTGGTATTATTCTTGTTTTCAATTTCCACATTTTTTCTATTTCAATTTCCAGGTCTTTGTATTTTGATAGTTTTCAAATTCCTTGGTTGCTATGTTACAATCCGCTGGACAAGCCATATCAATTAGTAGGCAAGTTTTTTTCTTTCTGGTTTTTTGACAATAATGTCCGGCCTATTTGCTTCAATTTTTCTGTCTGTGTGGATGGTATAATCCCATAGAATGGTGACATCTTCTATTTCTGTAACCGGCGCTGGCCGATGTTCATACCAGTGTTTGCTTACATTTTTCCAAAGTGTTTGCACATTGTCCAGTGTAAGTATTGCCCCACTCTATCGTGACGATTTTTATATTCATTTGGGGCAAGTATAGAACATCCTGAGATTAGATGATCTATTGTTTCTTGGTATTTGTCACAGAACCTGCATTTTGGATCCACATTATTATGTATGATATTTGCCTGAAAATTCCTAGTGAAAAGACTCTGGTCTTATTATTATTATTATTATTATTATTATTATTATTATTATTATTATTCACCTTACCGTATTTGTTTCTTTTTCTTTCATAAGAGGATCAGCTTACAATAAATTTGGATAGCAAACTGAACACTTTCTCGAAATGAAAAATAAATTATATATTTTTTCTCTCCAGAATCCATCTTACACATGTTTATGTCTACCACGAATCCATGCTTAGAATATTACTGCCACATATGGTCGAAAGCCATTGCTATTTACCTTGAGTTTCTTGATAAGATCCAAAACAGTATTAGCAATATTATTGGTCCTAATCTGACATATCGGCTTCAGTCACTTTCTCGCCACTGTAAGATTGCTACACTGCGTCTTTTATATAAATACTTTTATAGTAATTGCTCGGATGAGCTCATCGCTGTGGTACGTAGACTTTATGAAATTAAACAAATTTCTAGACTGGCGTCGAGATCTCATCAATTTACAGTTGATCTGTCTAGATATAATCATAAGTTCTATACTAACAGTTTGTTTTCTCGCACTTCTCGCTTGTGGAACTCCCTTCCGACCCGATGCTTTCCAGCCAATTTTAATCTGCAAAAAAAAATTTAATGAAATTTCAATCGCTATCTACTCTCCTCCTGATTATTCATTCCTCTTCCCGCTTGTTATTAATGTTCCTCTTCCTTATTCTTCTGCATCCTGTAACAAATTGAGTCTTAGTGGCTTTATTGCCTTGAATGGGGTGATACCGATTTTTAAAAAATTCCACATTTTGTTTTAACAGTTGCATCACTTCTTCCTTTCCTTGATATTATCAATGTTCGTCAATGTTTCTGTTAGTGTAAACCCTCTTACAGTATAATGAACTCTTCCTCCTCTCATAAATACAAACTGCGAGAATCGGATGACAAGTAGAGTGAGAAGTGGAGTAGAGTAGTAGACGCCATGCTAATCTACTTATTACTAACACTATTGTTTTGTATATATCTTCAGTATACTTTTTCAACCGACCTTCGTCTTCTGTGTCTTTCTTTCCGACCCCTAAACAGGTCACAACAGTTTCATGTCTATTCAGGACGTGGGCGATCATAGCTCACCACAACTTCCTATACCTTGTATCTCATAGAAAATGTTGTCTATTTGTTATCTATCCCAATCCCTGTTCTTCTGTCCATATACACAATCTCTCTAAGTAGGTTACTTGCTACTTTCCTCTATCCCTCCTGTTTCAAAATGTCTTGTTAGTGTCAGATTCTACAAGCCTGCTTTCCTCATTACGTATCTTAGAATGTTCAACTCTTTCTCTCTGATTCTAAGTATAATTGCCCTTTCTGATTCCGCTTTGCTTAAGAACTCGTTACTCCCATATTCATTTCATGGGATTCTCAGCATCCTTCTGTAGAGCATTTATGCTTCTTAAAATCTCTTCCTTATCTGTGAGCAGACTGTCTAACTTTCACTTCCATAGATGAGTAAAATAAAATTATCCCCCTGATCAGGAGGTTTTGAGAAGCGTGGAACCACCTCTTAATTGCTGGTGATCCCAGGTTCATCCTGACCTGTGGTAGTAGCACCTTTCAGGGTCCCAGCTATGGGCCAATAGTTACTCCACTAGCCAAAAAATGGGTCAAGACATTATGAAAGTATAAAAATAGGTTTTCATACCAGTAATACTTTATTGCAAAAGTTTTACCAACAATACATTTTTGAAAAATTAAATATTACCAGCAATAAAAATGTTGTCGGCATTAAATAAGCCATTGATATGCCGTAAAACGGACCAAACCAAACCAATCTATTATCCAGCCTTCATATCTGTAAAAGACAATAGAATTGACTGGTCGAAACTTTATGCTGACAGGAAAGCATAAAATCACGAAGAAGGTGCTCAATTTCCTGAAAAAAGAATTGTCTGCTTTGCAATCATTGCGTTTTGGATAAAATTTTCAGCTTTCAAAACAAGTCTTTATTTTAACCTTTTGCATCGAAAGAGGCAAAATACTTTGTACTGAGTGAACAGCTTTAAAAGTTCACAATGGTTGCCTCACAATTGCGACCGCTGAAATGCTAAGTACGTCTGCAGGCAAAGATGGTTTGTAAAAGGACAATAATAGACAATTCTTCATGCGACATTCGCTAAAGTTCACAATGAAACGGTCACGCGTGTCAACGGAACAAACATTCCTTAATCTGCAAACAAGAAATGGCTACCGACTGAGACAATCCTTATATACTTGTATGTGGATATTTATTATTGATTTAAAATAAATGCGACACAAGGCCGAAATTTGTGGTAGGGAGGCGTGGTTTTTTTTTCTGGCCTATATTTTAACGATTAACCTAACGGATACTAGTTCAAATATATCGACGAGACAGTACCTGTCTATATTTCTGAGATGTACACTATTTACATTATTCGGACTATTGTCCTCATCTTTGTCGCCATATTTATTACAAGGTTTCGGCCTTTCAGTATCTTTATATTTCTGAGATGATTTTATGTACAATAATTTACATTATTCGGACTATTGTCCTCATCTTTGTCGCCATATTTATTACAAGGTTTCGGCCTTTCAGTATATTTTCTATGTTTCTGAGATGAGGTATTATATACACTATTTACATTATTCGGACTATTGTCCTCATCTTTGTTGCCATATTTATCACAACGTTTCGGCCCTTCAGTATCTGTCTATATTTTGAGATGATAACGTTTTTACATTATTCGGACTATTGTCCTCATCTTTGTTGCCATATTTATAATAACGTTTCGGCCCTTCAGTATCTGTCTATATTTCTGAGATGAGGTATTATGTACACTATTTATATTATTCGGACTATTATCCACATATTTGTTGCCATATTTATCACAACGTTTCGGCCGTTGTACGCTCCGGCCTTCTTCAGGTGTTTGTTGAACCCTTTATTTCGCTTCCTGGGGTAGACTGTTCTAGTTCCATGTGCTATGATTAATGGATGTCTGTTAAATATTTTGATAGCTTCTGCCCACGCCTGAACGCTAAGCCATCGCCTCGCCAGACAAAATGATTCCAACGCAGAAGACGTTTGGTTTCCTCGCCAATTTCATCAGAAGTCCTTGATTTCTGGCCAAACAGTAAACGTCGGAAGTCAGACGGCTGTAAGCAGTGGCGCCATTCATCTTGACGGCGAGAGTCTATTGTCTGGAACAATGGAAAATGAAAGATATGACGACATATTGGCAGACAAATTATTCTAATAAAGGAATATCACAGATTAAATTCCTGGAACAAGAACCAAAGATTCGGTTGTTACTAAGGCAAGACCATTTATTCCTTAATTGCAGTTCTTTGATTTATGTGAAAGATTCAGAGTTTATCTATGTTTACTGACCGAAATTATAAAGTGTTATCTTAATTTATTTTTTGTTTCTTTCCCTCTTATTAAAAGCTTTTTATTTAGATAATACGAGTGTAAATAAAAAAAAATGAAATTTTGTGATTAGGCAGTAAAAACATCAGAGTGGCACTGGCGCATTACACCACATGTGTGAATAGGATGACACGCGCAACACACTATCGTTCATTTGATTTGAAAAGGAGCAACGAGGTCAGATGTATGGACGTTTCACTCGGCAAGTATCATGTAGCATCTGTCGAGGAACAACGAGCCGTAGTGCGCATTCTGGGAACAGAGGGAGTCAGACTTTTTTAAAATCCATCAGCAGATGATGAAGTAGGAAAAAGGTACTATGAATCAACCATATCTATATCCATAAATCTATATCCCAACATAACTATATTATATTAAGCAAATAGATATCCAACGTAGACAACAGAGTTAATCTTTTAAAAATAAATACAATTGCCGAAAAAATATGATTTGTCCCTTAAACGGTCAATGTTTGACGGATAATATTGTATACGGAGCTAGCATACATTCTGGTAACGATGCCAAATTTTATTTTGGTTTCACAGAAAATCCTTGGAAATTTCGTTTCCACTATCATCGAATGAATTTAAACAATATAAAATATATAAACCGCACCGCTCTCTCAAAAAATGTATGGTAATTAAAGAATGAGGGCAATACACCCATTATTACGTGGGATATTGTAGCAAAAGCCAAATGTTACAATGGAATAGGCGATAGATGTAATTTATGTCTTGTTAAAAAATTAGTTATCTTAAAACATTTAAATAACACTAGCTTATGAAATGAAATGATGGTTACATGTAGACATAAAATTCATTTTTAATGTAAATCATGATGTGCTTTTTAATAATAAAAAACAATAATCTCCCTTTATGTTTCATATAAAAAAATTAATATTCACAACTCTGAAATATTTTTTTAATTTTTACATACATATAAAAATCCCGGTTATTCTAAATGTAAATATATTTTTTAAATTAAAAACTGTAATCCCAGTATATGTAACTGCGCCAATATTTCAATAGTCAGACATATTTATTAAAATTTAAATTACGTAACGGCCAATACCTAAAGATTGCTATCGGTGAGGGATAATATGTATATTTATTAATATATAGTCAATAGCTCTATTTTAATGCATCAAGCACTGTTTTATTAACACTAGCACTATATGTTCGATCGTTATACATATATATATATGTGTGTGTGCGCGCGCGCGTGGGCGTGTGTGTGTGTATAACGCGCAATTTACTGCTTATTTAATATCTTGTTTTCATTATGACAAAACCAAAATAAATACAAGCTAATTATTATTTATAAATACTTTTAAAAGATTTACACTATAAGGAAACATTTGATTCCCAAAATACCTCATTTGTTTGCTATGATTCGCCCTATACAAGGCATAAGAACCACTCAATCTAGAGGGTTACTAAAAGACGTTGGTGTAAGGTCGTAGAGTGTGGGAGAGGTGCATATTATAATATAATATTAGAATTAATTAGAATATGCATGATAGATAACAGTTCACCAATGACTTGAGGAGGTTAAGATTAGAGTGATCGGGGAAGCATCATCTAAGGAGTTTTTTTGTACAGGGTGCGATGGATAAATTATCGTCTAAATGACGTAAAAAGGAAAAAAAACTAACTTCTCATTTTAACAGATATATTTATCAAAATTACAAAAAATATCTTAAAATACTATTCACAGCCTCCAGACGACTTCGGAATCTCCTGCAGTTCTTCTGGACGGTCTCCTTGTTTAAGTTGGTGAATGCTGCCATAATCCTTGCCTTCAGTTCATCTTTGGTGTTCCAAGGAATATTGTTGGTCCTTCGCTCAACTGCACTGTTCACATAATCAAGGGGGCTGCAGTCTGGGGAGTTAGGTGGCCAGATGTAAGGAGTGACGTGGTCGCAGAAATTGTCTGACAGTCATAGCTGGGTTTTCCTGTTTGTGTGGCATGGTGCAGAGTCCTGTTGTCTGACATAATGTCTTCCAGCAGCCACCCTCTTGATCCTGGGCAACACTACGTCCACACGGCACTTGATGTAAGCCTCCGTGTCGATTCTGAAGACTTGTAGGAAGATGAATGGAGGCATAACTTCACTATCAGTAGTGCTCGCTCCAAACACCTTCGTAATCACCATTAGACTCATCCAACTCTTTCTGGATCCTCTGCACTACCCTACCGAAATGCTCGTGTTGGAGCTTCCGGCGCGAATGCCAAGCAGTACAGAATGCCGTTTTCAAATTTTTGGTGGAGTGAATTGCGTCAGATGATGACTATTTTGTCGATAAAATCAAAAAACAAACAACGCGCATGCGCGAAATAAAAAATATAAAATAGCGACAATTTACCCATCGCACCCTGTATATTGAAACTGCTTTGGAGAGAAATCTACCTTAGTGGAAATTCCTACTGATCAATGGAATATGAGGAGGTAGGATAAGTCGATTGATTCATTGATTCTTTTTTTATGGATTATCAACCCTTTGGAAGTTATTTAAAGCCAGAAAATAGTTTTATATTGTATGAATTTTTTTTTGGTGGGCGGGGGGATAATGATTTAGTGATACAAGTCTTAATAATTAATTGGCAGCTGGATTGAGATGAAGCTGATTCATACTTTCCCAGTGCGTGTAAGGAAATATAACGACTGCAACTGAAACTGGGACTCGGCTCTCCGAGCCATTATCTATTAAACCACCCGCATATCCTTATATGGCATGGAGGGCCAGAGATATGTAGGTCCTGATCTGGCATCTCGTCTACAGCCGCTTTCCCACATGCAGGCCGTAGCTTCCCTCTATCTATTTTACAAGTATTTTTAGGTTAACTGTTCCGACAAGCAACCTTCACTGGTCCACAGACTGCATGAATTTAAGCGAGCTACTAGGCTGGCATCTCGGTCCCATCCTTTCACTGTCGAAACGGTTAAATATAACGATCTCTTCTACTCAAACAGCTTCTTCTCTTGCACTTCCCGTCTGTGGAACTCCCTTCCCCTTACTTGCCTCTCTGATAGCTATAATCTTCAAATATTCAAGCGTAATGTCAGTCAACATCTTCTGATACCTTGATCTTGTTCCCTGTCCTTCGCTCTATCCTTTCCTCAAACACGCCTCTTTACTCTTGTTCTCAATCCTCTGTAACCCCTTGCGTGCCAATGGCACTTCTGCCTTGATTGGGGTGAATAGTCCTAGTGACGAGAAGTTTCGTCTTTGGGAAATGCGGAAAAAGCAATTAAGCGCCGAGGATATTATCGTTGTATAATCTCTTGAAAAAAATTAACACGAAATCAATACATTCAACAATTCAATGAAAGAAATTTGAAAAATGAAAACAAAATGAAACCTTGTGATTACTAGAGGCAGTAATGTGTGTTTTGTGTTGTAGTTTTGTTGAAGTTATATTTTGGAATACCGTTTGATTTAAGAAATTGTAGGATATTATATGGATCAATGTCATGTTGGTTGTTTGGTAGTATTTTAAACAGATTTGGGTGAAGTAATTACTATTATTTATATTATTTATATTATTCGGACTGTTATCCTTATCTTCATTACCATATTCGGCCGTTCTACACTCCGTCCTTCTTCAGGTGATTGGAATTTCGAACTGAATACTTTATTTCATCCACCGGGGTAGATTGTTCTATTTCCACGTGCCATGCCTCTTCCGGATGTCTCAGTTATTTCCCTTTAACTCAACTCTCCAAGTTTTTGGTTCACAACTGCTGTAGCCTGGTATTGAACTCACAACTCTCTGGATCTAGTCACTGGATATTACCAACGCTTTTATCCACTGTGCCATGTGTTCAATGACCTGAAGAAGGCCGCAGCGTACAACGGCCGTAACGTTGTGAATAAGCTAATGAAGTGAGGATGACAGTTCAAATAATGTAAATAATGTAAGTAATCATCATAATACCTCATCTCAGAGATATAGACAGATAGCTTTAGAATTTGCTAGTATGTGTACAATGTTGGTAACTTTACTATAAAGATGTATTGTTGGTTATTTTTATACTTTCATGGCTTTTTAGGGGAGCGGCTTTACTATTTACCCTTAGATGGGAGCGTCACAGGAGCTGTCACTCTGAATCAGGGTGAACTTGGGAACAACAGCAATTAAGTGGTGGCTATCACCTGATCAGAGTACTTCCTGCCAGATGTAGTTTATCGTCATACTCAGCATTATTCGTATCCTAACGTAAACAAAGCAATTTCTAAAGAAGTGATGGCTTTTTATTTATTAATCCGACAAATGTTATAGCTTAAACCTATTTTTAGTGGAGACCCATATTTAAGTAAACGTCTATGCCGGAGAGTGCATATATGTCTTTACTAAAATTTCTCGAATATTCAGGCCGTTATACTAAAATATAATGTTTAACAAATAAACACAACGTCTACTTAAATATGAGAATCCACTAAAAATTGTTGGATTAATAAATGAAAATCCGTCATTTCTTTAGAAAGTGCTTTGTTTACTTTAGGATATGAAATTGAGTAGATATGTCTATTTTGAGAAAAGATTTGCGTTTAAAGGCACTATTCAACTCTGGTTGACCGTCGTCGCATTTGCTGGCCGAGACGTCTAAAGCACATCGGATCTACCGACGCTTTTCTCAGCCCAAAGGGAAACAGGTTCGAATCCTGCCGATAAGGGCATACCTTACTTTAATAAGGTTTCTCGAATATTCAGGCCTGGAGACGAAAATAAATAAACGGAACGTCGGTTCAAATACGGGTATATATATATATATATATATATATATATATATATATATATATATCCGTATTTGAGCAGTATGGTGTTTATATAGCACATATATAATGCGTTAAAATTATTTTCTTTTTTCTTCCATGCGCCGATAGCCTAGGGGTAAGAGTCTCTGAATGATATCAAATCGGTCGGGTTACGATCCCGGCTTAAAGCAATGGATATCCAGCCACACTGATGATGCAGTGAAACAGGCTGCCTGTGGATGGCTATATATATATATATATATATATATATATATATATATATATATATATATATATAACCTATCTTCATTCATGCATGAATTCATTGAATAAAATAGACATATTATGGCTATCTAGTTCGCTAATTAGCTTTTGGTATTGTTAAGCTGAAATCCACTATGGAAGACGCCATAGTTCTTTTTAACCGAAGTACTTTCGATCTACTCCGAGATCATCCTCTGGGATGAATTGTGAAGAAAAACTTAATGTAACTGTGATCATTGTGATGATGATTTTTGTAAACACGTATGAACGCGCTCTGTTATAATTATTTTAATAGTTTTTTTGTAAACAAGCGTCCACAATATAAGGGGACTAACACGAGATTGTAAAAAATGCAGAAATGCATTAAATGTTGGTAAAATACAATTTTAAATCATTGCCACTATACTCGTAATAAATTTTGTTGAGTGTTACTTGCTTTTGATATATAGTTTTTTTTTTGTTTATTATTTTCGTGATGTAGTATATTGCTATTGATAACAAGTATTTTCCTGTATTTTGAAGTTGGACAGTAATGTCTATTTCAAATAGAATTTGTATCTCACAAATGAAATGGAAGATAATTTTGCCAACATGTATACTTACTTTTTTGTCAAAGACAAAAACTCACAAAGGACATTCAAACTGATATACAATGTTGGTTTCTTCCGAAACACTAGTTGACAGAGAAGAGTTATTTCGTATGATTTAGTTTGTTATGTTAAATTTAGTTTAATATATAATTAGTTTTATTTATTTACTAGTGTCAGTGGGGAATATATTGAGTGTATTTGATTGCTGTATAGTAGGTTGATATGTTTAGGGTTATTTGAGGAAGTATTATGTTTTAGTTGTAAAAAAACTTGATTCCGTTGGTGAAGTTGAATTAAAAAGGATAACAACTTGTCATTCCAGCAGATAATTTATTGTTAAAACAGATATAATTCGGAAAGCTTTTTCAATCCTTGAACACTCATGTGAAATAAATGAAACAGTGACAAAGCTACATTGTATATGTTATAAATTCAACTTAACAAAAAAAAAAAATCGATCGTATTGAGTTCACGAAACATGCGTAAGCGGAACGCTTGAGAATTTAATATCTGTAATAGAATTGATGTAATACAGCCTCACCCAGCATGGACTTCCTTACTTCAACGGAAAATACGAAAAAAACTAGAATTGTCTATATTTCTGAGATGAGGTATTATGTACATTATTTAAATTATTCGGACTATTGTCCTCATCTTTGTCGCCATATTTATCACAACGTTTCGGCCGTTGTCTCCTGCTAATTTCCCTCTGAAAGTTCTCCACTGCCTTAACCGGGTATTGAACTCACACTCTTTGAGTCCCGTCACTGGATCTAACCAACGTCTTTATCCACTGTCCTTGAGGACATCTGGGTATGAATTTCTGGGTATTATAAACCTAATGTCTTCAGCAACCATTTTTACCAGGAGCTCCTGAGCCGACAAACCATAGAAATGAATACAATATGGGAACCAGTTATAAGGAGTGCCAGAGAAAAGCAATGATAACAAAGTTGCAATATGAGCTCTAGTAAAAACATTAGATAGCAGGAGATAACTGATAACTGACATCAATCAAACGTGGAACTAGAACAGTCTACCCCAGTGAGCGAAATAAAGGGTTCAGTTCGACATTCCAACCACCTGAAGAAGGCCGGAGCGTACAACGGCCGAAACGTTGTGATAAATATGGCGACAAAGATGAGGACAATAGTCCGAATAATGTAAATAATATTTTAATATTTATTTTTATTGTGTAGGGTTTTGGAAATGACATTTCTTTCTTTACTTTAAGAAATTCTCACGCTGTCAGCTTTCCGAAATATATCTGTTTTAACAATAAATTATCCGTTGGAATGACAAGTTGTTATTCTTTTTAAGTATTATGTGCTTTTTTATTTATGTTAATATTTCTGTCTCGTCTTATTTCTTCATCAACGATGTAATTAGGAAAGTCATTATTAATGAGAGATTGTATATATATATATATATATATATTTGTGTGTGTGTGTGTGTGTGTCAAATCCGTAGTAAGTAATCCAAGTGAATCCTAGTAATATAAAATATTAAAATTGATCCACAGAAGAGAGCTTATATGAATTACAAGTAGATAAAATTCAATACTCCATATGATATTTTATTATTTCGCCCAGAACGGGCTTGTCAACACCAAGGAGTATATCTATAAGCCCTTTGTGTTGACAAGCCCGTTATGGACGAAATAACCATATGGGGTATTGAATTATATCTACTTTATATATATATATATATATATATATATATATATATATATATATATATATATATATTATTATTATTATTATTATTATTAATGTAAATCTTATAAGTATAAGAAACTATACTCGCTCGGAAAACCTTCGTTGTATTGATTTGCAAATAAACAAGCCAATACCAAAGAGACAAAAAGGTACAAAAGAAAGAAAGAACCAAGGACATGTACGTTAAATGAAAATAATCGTCCAGCATACGAGTTCAAGGCCCAAAGAAAAAAACCATATGCGAGTACGCAAAATAACTAAATAAAGTGCTCAATACAATGAGTAGAGCAGACCTAGTTAAACCTAGAGAGCCAGACAAACCTACCAAGGTTTCACCTAAGCGGATCGTCAGGGAATTCAGCATTCAGCATCCCCTGACGATCCGCTTAGGTGAAACATTGTTAGGTTTGTCTGGCTTTCTAGGTTTATATATATATATATGCTCGTTGAGTTTTAAACAGGAAATGTCTTGATTTTTAATTAATTTTTTGGTTTTGTTTTTAAATTTGATAATGTCTTTTATGATTTTGTTTTCATTTAATTTTTGCTGATATATTGTCGTCTTGGGGAAGGAGTTCCATTTTTTTGTTTTATAAATATGTTCATAATTATTATTTCACCGGCTTTTTCTAATTGAAAAGGACCTCACAAGGTTATGGCAAACGACCTGGACAAAGGAGGTCACTGAGTAAAACCGTACATTGCGTTCTTGATAAATTACTTTTTTAGACAAAGGTGACAAGAGAAAGAACGCTGTTCGCTATGAGACAGCGGTCATTCCCAGACGAAAATAGAGAGACCCACAGAGAGTAGACCCGAAAAGGAAGACGTGCCCGTTAAATTGTTCGCCACCTTCGCCGATGCTTCATCTCTGCCTCGCCCTTCTATAGAAGAAGATTACAACCAAATAAAATCTGCTTACCACTACGATCTGCTCATGGTTTTATTTCGTCGGCAACAATCTAACTAAAGGATTATTTTAAGCCACAGTCATTTGACTGGATGAAGCTGATTGAGAATGATACCTGATACCTTGTCTGAGCTGCAACACTACAGTTACTTATTGTTTCCTTGTAGACCCTGTGAGTGACAAATTCTCCATATATCCAAGAAACATCAATTGTCTCTTTTGAGTAGAAGTGTCCATCCCGTTTTTATTTCCTTTCTCAGCATCCTTCTGTAGAACTGCATCTTAGTTGTCTCAAGCCTTCTCTTCCTCTGTGAGTAGACTGTTCAGCATTCTATGAAGGGAGAATGGAGAAAATCTCTATAGATTTTAGTCCGAAAACTTTTGATCTGAATATTTTGATCAGTACAGTTAATGAGAAACTGTTAAAACTTGGGCACCGCAAAGATACCCCTTCCATTCTCTGCTCGGTAATTTATTTATACAAACTCATGCGGTATGTTATATGGTGATATCAGTGTCAGCCGATATCTTGTTAAGGGAAAACATCTGAGGGATGTTACAGAAACTTTATCAAACATATTTTGTCTTGATGATTATCAGTGAAGTGAACCACACAAGAACCATGTACAACGACCCTGAGAAAGAAGGTCACTGACTGATGCCAGACCTTGAGTTCCTAATGAATTACTTCTTTCAGGCAAAGATGACAAGACAAAGAACACTGTTCTCTAGAAGACAGTAGTCAGTAGCAGCCGAAAAGCAAGTCTCCTAGAGAAGAGACAGCCTCGTTGAGACGTGAAAAAGAAGACATACCTGTTAGACCGTTCACCTCCCTTCGACTCTGCCTCGCTCGTCTACAGCAGAAGATTACAACCAAATAGAATCTGCCAACCGCTACAATCTGCTCGTGGTTTTATTTCTTTTCTGGCTAAAGAGTTATTATTAAGCAACACGTGTTTGACTAGAAGAATCTGCACCTTGAAAACGAACCTGGTTTCTGGCCTCAGCTGCAATGCTACATGGGATTGCTTATGCAGGCCAATTTTATCGAGAAGTCATCTCCCTGACAAATCGACAACCGATAGATTCGAACACAGTTGTAATGGCTATAAATAAAGCATTCTAACCATTCGATCATTTGAAATATACATATATGTACACAAATATATGTATATACATTGTATAGACTTTATCTGTGTTCATGTACCCACCTAAAAAACAAAAAATATATAATTACACACTTAATAAAATAATCAAAGTAAAAAATTACTTGGTCCATAAAGTAATTATCTTCGCCCGCCTGTAGCACAAAGTGACATAGAGAAAAAGTGTTTACTATGACAACCATATTTCGTCATATTCCGCGGTATTTATTCACGTTGAATACAGTTAAATAAAAAATTCTAACCATTATTATCAGGAATCTGAGAGAATGACACAGCAAGAAAGAATTCTGATGCTAATAGACATCCGAACGTGCTGCCTGAATAAGCATAATTTTGACAGATATTAAAAGGGACACTTGGAATATTTAAATGAACGATTTCTATGGCCACATCCTCTTTGGCACCGGACCTATTGTTAGGATACGTCGTTGGTTGTAATTGATAAAACCATTATATTATGAATGATGTCACACAAAGATACAGTTAATCACGCCTTCGTCTTTGCAAAGCTTTAACGCTAAACAGAATTGAAACAAGGAAATATATCCAACGGCTTGACATCAAGTCATGCATTGTTGTACACATGAATGCAACATGTTATTTCTGTAAGAGCTTTAATGAAATCTAGGCACATAATCAGGACACGTAATACGTTGATTTTTAGAATCTCCTGAGAATTAACCCATAATATATATAAATATATATATATATATATATATGTGTGTGTGATTATTATTATTATTATTAATATATTTTATTATATAAGATTATAATAATAGCATTTTCAAATCGCTACAGAAAAGATTTCATGTTTCAATGCTATATCACCTGAAGAAATACAATATAGTATTTAATTTAAATATATATATATATATATATATATATATATAACATTTCATATTACAATGGTCATTTTTCAATCATTATCTGAAGAGATTACTGCGTCAATATTTGTACCAAACGATAACGAAAAAAAGTATATTTATTATTAATATAGATTTTAGTCCTGTTATTAGACATCAAACCATTTTATTACCAGAATTGTGCAATATCATATATATATATATATATATATATATATATATATATATATATATATGTGTGTGTGTGTGTGTGTGTGTGTATATATATATATATATATATATATATATATATCGTCATTATTTCCACATTTGTTTATATATATATGGAAGATTGAAGTTTACTGCTCAGTATAGTGGGCTTACTTAGGCCCCGTCTGTGAGAAAAAGAGCACAAAAATAAAATTCACTCTGTACTGCTTGACATTCGCGCCTGAACCTCTAATGCGACCATTTTAGAGTCTTTGTGCGACAATCTGAGGACAGTGCAGAAGATTCGGAAAGAGTTGGATGAGTCTAATGATGATTTCGAAGATACTTGAAGTGATTGCTAGTAATGGCGAGTTTATACATCCATTCATCTTCGCACAGGGCCTCAAAGTTAACAGAATCTTATATCGAGTGTTTTGAGGACGTTGTTCTGACCTGGGACAAGAGGATGGCTGCTGGAAGACACTATATCTGGCAACAGGACTCTGCACTATGCCACACCAGCAAGAGAACCCAGTCATGACTGTCAGATAATTTCTGCGACCACACTACCCTTACATCTGGCCACCTAACTCCCAATTTTGGTAAATATATCTCTTAAAATGAGATGTTAGTGTTATTTTCCTTTCATGGGGGGGGATGTAATTTAGACGACTATTTATCCATCGCACCCTGTATACATTCATAAATGTCTCTATACGTACTCGTATCAACTCAATACACGAATCTACACTTATTTGATTTATTGATCAACAATTGATTTTCTGTGTGTTTTTCAGAGAACCTTTTTCTCCTTTGGGATAATTTTAACATTGACATTTATGACAGCAATTTCCATAAATAACAAAAAGTATTTCCCGCCAATATTTATTCAATATTTTCTTCACATTTACGAACGAACATTGCACGTCGTGGTCGGAATATTCCAAATCAAAACGTCATTCCAAAATAAAAATATTTCCACACTCTCAAATCTTCGCTAAAGTCAGATCAGTCCAAAAATGAACCATTGCCGCCATATTTGTGATTATTATTGTAGTATATGATTTATGCCGATGAAAACCCCGTTGTCTGAATCGAATTTAATATCAGTAACAATCTTTGTTCACAGAGAAGTTTTTTTTTGGATGGCATTTAATCTTAACTGATCTGATACTGCCTTTACTTCAGTTTTAGCCTTTGGTTGCCTTCTCAATGAAACTTTCGCCTTGAATATAACAATGAACTACATCCGGTAGCAAGCTCTCTGATAGAGAGGTTTTCTCTTATTTCCCAGCTCACCCCTGACCCAAGGTAGTAGCCCCTGTTAGGGTCCCAACTATGGGCAAATAGGGAACTTCCAAAGAAAAATCAGTACATTTTTTATAGTAAAATGAGCAACAATACATTTTTATAGAAAAATGACAATGCAAAGCTAAGAAAATATAAAATACATTTTTATAGTAAAATGCATTTTATAATCGGCAAAATGCATATTTCAAAAACGTATCTTTAATCTGAAATCTGAAATTGTAAAATTATGTAAAAATATTTGTGGTTGAAAGCACAAAATTACGTAGTAAATATTTAGTTTTCGCTTTATATTTCTTTGATGAGGTATTGTAATTATTTACATCGTTTGGACTGTTGTCCTCATCTTTATTGCCATATTCACGACGTTTCAGCCTTTGTACGCTCCGGACTTCTTCAGGATCTGCCTTTATGCTGAGATGAGTTATTGGACCTATTTATACTATTTACATTGTTCGGAATGTTGTCCTCATCTGTATTGCCATATTCACGACGTTTAGGCCATTGTACGCTCCGGCCTTCTTCAGGATCTGCCTTTATGCTGAGATGAGTTATTGGACCTATTTATACAATTTACATTGTTCGAACTGTTGTCTTCATCTTTATTGCCATATTCACGATGTTTCGGCTATTGTACGCTCCGGCCTTCTTCAGGATTTGCCTTTATGCTGAGATGAGTTATTGGACCTATTTATACTATTATATTGTTCGGACTGTTGTCCTCATCTTTATTGTACTATTCACAACGTTTCGGCCGTTGTACACTCCGGCCTTTTTCAGGTGATTGGAATTACTAACTGAACCTTTTATTTCGTCCAACGGAATAAATTGTTCTAGCTCCATGTGTCATGTTTCTTCCAGATGCCTCAGTTATCTTCCTTTAACGCAACTCTCGAAGATTTTGTCACCACTGCAGTAGCCTGATATTGAACTCACAACTCTTTGGGTTAAGTCACTGGATCTAACCAACGCTTTTATCCGCTGAGCCATGTGTACTTATTATTAACTGGGTCATTTGTCATGACCCAGTTAATAATAGCGTTGGTCGGGCAATAATAATGAGGACAACAATCCGAATAATTCAAATATGACTAAATTGTCATATTCATGTCGTGAATATGACAATAAAGACGAGAACAACAGTCCGTTAAATGTAAATAATGTAAATAATCAAGATTAGATAACCCATAGATGTTGATATGTCTCCAAACAAAATTATCCAAATCAATGACACGCATTTCTTTGAACGTTTATTGAGACTGAAGTTCTCAAGTGGAACTTACAAGGAGGTATCAAAAGTTTTTGGACTAATTATTTTTGGTGGTTACTATTAGTGCGAATGATATTCGACGGCGTCTGGCATCAGTATTATTCAACGGCGTAATATAGTTGTATCTGCGATTGCAAAGTCTCTACTACAGCAAGCATTACGAAAGTGACAACGAGTATTCGTTTACATTACAAAAGTGACAACGTGTGTTCATTGAGTCACAAAAGCTTTGAAAAAAACCTACTTGGCGATTTAATACTTTCTTTAATTCAATTTAATTTTATAGGAGTTCATGGGAAACAATAATTTTAAGAATTTTTTTTTTACTTTTTAACAGCAAAGAATATATTCATACAATTTCTTACTCTTGAGTATGCAACATACAAATGGTCATGCGTAAATATTTCTTTCTGGAGTCAGATTTCAACTTTTTGAAGCGTTTGACCATGGGATTTATTTATAGTTCTCGCAAACTGAAAATAAGGGGAACTGGAAATAATTGTATATACAATCTTAATATATTAATATTATTATATTGTATATAATATTGTATATAATTATAATATATATATATATATATATATATATATATATATATATATATATATATATATTGAACAATAAAAATATTTAAAAATTTTAAAAATCTTCAGACACACTGGGTTGTAGATTAATATTCTTTCGTTTTTATTATTATTATTTCATTTAGATTCCTCGACTAGTTTCGGCCAAAATGGCCATCACCAGGAGAAGAAATATTTCTGCTTGCTGGTAGCAGTGAACTACAGAAATGAATGTCTCGCTGGAGAAAATTAACTTTTTTCTGTAGTTTTCATTTGTTTTGTTTTTTTGTTGTTTTTTTAATGTTTTTAACATGAAACTTTTAACATTCCTTGTGTTGCTGAAACAGTCTCTTTTAAGTTGTTATTTGAGATAAGAGCTGGATGGATCCATGCTGCTCTGAATTCCCCTGGTCAGTTTGACAGTTTTATTGGTTCCTAGAGAGGGGATGTGTCTCTGTTAAGTGTGTGTGTGTGTCTTAGGGAGTGAGTGAGTATGATATGTGTAAGCGTGTATATTGTTGTGGGGGGGTGTTATCATTTGGCTCATTAGGGAGTGAGTGAGTATGATGTATTTAAGTGTGTATATTCGTGTGAGTGTGTGTATAAGTGTGAGGCCTCAACATCTCCGTAAGCATGTCTGTCTTGTGTATGCGAGAAATGTGAGTAAGTTTTAATTTGTAGGGTTAAATATTAATACTATCTATAGTGTTAAATTTATGGTTTAACCCGGCTGGATAGTGTGTTTTTAAACGTTGTATCCACTTATTTTCATGGAACTCTAAAATCTTTCTAATGTTATCTGCTCTGAACTTTTCTATTCTCTCAATTATAGTGAATTTGGCATGGGTTTTGAAATCGTGTTTTTCTAGGCGGAAATGTTGTTCTATAGGTTATATTTTTTCATTGGGAGTCGACTTAATTCGATTGCAATAATTATTAATTCTGTAGTGAAAGGGCCATTCAGATTTTCCAGCATATTGTTTCTGGCACAGTGTGCATTCTAGGAGGTAAATTATGTTATGACTTCTACAGTTAGAGTCGTGGTAGATTTTGAAAGTAGATTTTGTGACTGAGCTAGTGAATGAATTCGTGTGTCTAATGTGGTTGCAGCATAAACTTCTTTTGTTGTTACATGGTTGGGAAAATCCTGTTATTTTTGTTGTTAGTTTATTACGGATTACCTTGTTCCCTGAAATGAGGTTACTACCTATGATTTCTTTTAGGTTCTTAGGTCTACGACATGCTAGAAGACCGGGTTCCTCAAACAATTTTTTAGGTCTGGTTTTAGATGTAGTACTTCCCAGCGACGTTTGATTATTTGGGATAGTGGAGGCAGAGTGGGATTGAAAGTGGTTACTAGAGGGATGCGGCTAGATTTATGTTTAATCTTGTACATTAGGGTGTCTTCTCTAGGTGTGGAAATTGCTTTATTTATTTGTTCCCTGATTAGGTGTTGTTTATAGCCACGTGTTGTGAATTGATGCTCCAGATTTTCAATGTGTTTATTTAATTATTCATTGTTGGAGCATATCCCTCTGGGTCTAAGTGCTTGTGAACAGGGAAGGTTCTCTTTGAGGTGTTTAGGGTGGGAAGACTTAAAGTGTAGATAGTTGTGGGTGTCGGTGATTTTAGTGTGTACTGTCGTTTGTAGTTTCCTGTTTTCATCTATGTGAATGCGGGTGTCTAAAAATGTTACTGATGTTGTAGATTTTTCATAGTCAACCTTGATTGAGTCGTGCACTGGGTTTAGGGTCTTGAGGAATTGGATAAGTTTGTCATCCCTGCCCGTGAATACAAAGAATATATCATCGATAGATCTTGCATAGAATACGCAGTCGCTACAAATGAGGGGATAGATATGGGTCTCCTCAAATTTTCCCATGAATATTGTAGCATATGATGGAGCTGCAATGGTACCCATGGCACAACCTCTTACTTGAAGGTAGTGTGCTCCATTGAAGTTGAAAGTATTCAATGTAAGGACATGCTCTATGAGTTTTATGATAACTTCTGTCGGGGGATCTTGTTTTCTTCTTTTAGTAAGTGCTTCCTGAAGGGCGGTTAGCCCTTCGATGTGTTTAATGTTTGAATAGAGTGACCTTACGTCCATAGTCACTAGAATAGCATTCTCTGGAACTGTTTGTGTGTGATTAATTTTGTTTAGTAGATCTGTTGTGTCTTTGATGTAGGATTTTACTTCATAGCTAGCGGTTGTATGTAATGGTCTATGTATTTGGAAATTTTTGTCGTGTGGCAGTTGAACGATGAAATAACCGGTCTTCCTGGGTTGTTGCTTTTGTGTATTTTAGGAAGGAGATAGAAACGAGCTGGTGTGATGTTTGTGGGTGTAAGTGTTGTGCATGTTTCCTTGTCGATTAGATTGTTGCGAAGCATTATGTTTAGTGAGCTAGTTAATCCTTTTTGGTATTCGGGGAGGGGATCTGTAGGTAAGCTTTTATAGGTTTCTTTGTCGGCTCGCTGTTTGTTGGCCTCTTTAATGTATTCTTCGATACCCCAGATCACTGTCGCACCCCCTTTGTCAGCCTGTGTTATGATTAGGTCATGTGTCAGCGTGTCGAGGGCTATACGTTCCCCTTCAGTAATATTGTTACGTGGCAGCTTACGTGCTATTGTTTTCTTTATGTCATTTGCTATGGCTAGTTCAAATGTCTGTATAGTAATGTCTGTGTTTTGTGGGGTGTAGGTAGCCTTGTCTTTTAATGTCTCAAGTATGCAATGTGTATGATCATTGTCCCAGTAGTGGGACAATGATCATACACCTTCCATACTTGATACATTAAAATGATCATACTCACTCTCTTCCTAATGAGCCAAATGATAACACACCCCCACAGCAATATACACGCTTACACATATCATACTCACTCTCTCCCTAAAAACCAAATAACACACACACACTTAACAGAGACACATCCGCTCTTCAGGAACCAAGAAGGATTTCAGGTCCTTTGCCATGGTGTCTTTATCAAACCTTGGGGGACTAATCAATATATATATATATATATATATATATATATATATATATATATATATTATTATTATTATTATTATCATTAATATTATTATTATTATTCTAATATAGAAAAGATATGCAAAAAACAATATTGCATTTTTATTAAGTATTTCTTATTTTAATCATTGAATCGGGACTATTTTCTATGTTAAATACGAAATATACGTTTTATGCTGTCCAGTTGAATAAAAACATTTTTATCTCTATATAAGTTGAATCGTTGAAATATTCGCAAAAGATACATGTAAAATAAAATGGAACAAACGCCTCGCTTTTATTCTCAACATCTTGATTGTTTCATTAGACGTTGTTGTAAATGACAGTCCTGTTGGCTTCTTTTCAATATAGAACTTTCAGAACAATCCTTTCGCTGAAAACTGACTCCTATTAGAGTATCTTCAATGTAAAGGTTGTTCTCAAAGTTCCTGGAGGACATCAATCGGAAGCCGGCTTTTCAAATCTGAAGCCATATACCTGATGTGGAACAGAATTAAAATCGTAATTGCCTTTCCTGAAGGCTGCTTGCAGCAAGCGACAGAACTTCAGAATGCTAAGAATGATTCATCAAACTTGACAATGCTGTCAACTTGATTTGTTTAATGGCAAAACTTTTTATACCCAACACAAACTGCGCAGCTCGTCGCCTCGGCTTGAAATAATGGTTAGCAAGCCAACTGGTTGGCCATAACCGCTAAGGAGTGAGTTCGATTCTTACTGAGAACTCCGTACTCGCAGTCTTTTGCTAAAACTAAATTAAAAACGGTGCAATATTAGCCCTTTGACCCTTGACTACCACTTCAGCAGAGGAAGATAAAAATTACCTAATGTCCATCTATCGTTTGAACCGTGGGTAAACACTTGTAACTATTTTTATATCTACCGTGAAAACAATTATTTGATTCATGAGCTCAGGCAGAAGGGTTAAAATTCTTGTGTAACGCAGGGCTCAAATGGGTTAATATTTATTATTCTTAACCAAAACTAATGCTCAAGAGCCGCTCAAGGCACAGATTTACTGAATGAGGTTGTTGTATAACCGTAAGAAGTGCAGGATATATATATATATATATATATATATATATATATATATATATATATATATATATATATATAACCATTGATCTTAGACTTGTAAAGGTTTAAAATGTAGCAGTCGAGAAAACATCGGCTCGGGGAATCTGTTGCACAAAGTAGTGGCCCTAAGGAAGAAGAATATAACTTTCTTCTTATGAATGGAAGGGGGATTCTGCTCGGTGTATGTGGCATAATGGGTCATAGTTGTAAAGGTCTGAACTGGCAAAATTAAAGAATATATCTCGATGGAAAACGCGATATAGTAGAGAGAGTCTTGTGACTTTTCGTCTGCGAGTTGTCGCGATAATTGATCGACCCCGACGCGTAAATGCTTTTTGAAACATGTCAAGGTTTGAAAATGGGGATTGGGCAAGCCTAGACCTGGCTGGTATGCTTGTCATGCTTCAGGAATTTTGCCATTTTAATTTCAAAATTCGAAAGCCTTTCACAAAAGTGTTAGAGCCATGAGAGGCACAGTTTCTCGTCGTTGCAAACAGTTTCTTTCATGTTTTCCACAAGTTGTTGTTCCCTCTTGGACAGTTCCCCGTATGTATCTCGTCTATAAGTTGACTTCATGTATAGTATGCCATCTGTCTTTTTTTTTTTTTGTTTGTTTGTGTGTTTGTTTTTTTTTTGCATGTATTTCAACCGCTTCTGTATATGCATCTGGTCACCGAAAATACATGATTTTTAACCACTTCAAAAAAAAAATGTCTTTGCATGAGGTCTGACCAAAAACTATTGGGACTGTTTCTATGGAAACGGAGGTAAAGTACGCATGCACATTAAGTTATAACGTTCTTACAGACTTCCGCTTTTTTTTTATAGAAATGCTTGGAAGGAAAGTGTGTAGAGTGTGGTCGTCTCACCACACCACAGAAATTCCATCAGTAATCTGGAGGATCCATTCGCTTGAAACCATTTTAATGATTAACCAGTGAAAACGATTGTATATAACTGACTGATATTTCTGAACGATTTAGATTCCATATATGACATCCATATGAGAGTCGAGATCAGACGAAGTTATTTTAGAATATGACTCGAGATTCTACGTTAATGTCTTCGTTTTGTACAATCTTATATACGTAGACACACACACACATATATTTATTTTGGTAATTTATTTTATTTTAATTATATATATATATATATATGTGTGTGTGTGTGTGTGTGTGTGTGTGTGTGTGTGTGTAATATTTCATTTTAAAACGGTCATTTTTCAATCAGTACCTGAAGAGATTGCCGCGTCCATAGATGTATCAAACGGCAAAAAAAAAAGTATATTTGTTATTGTCACGGGTCCTTACCTATAACTACAGAATGAACTCTTCCTAACACTATGTATACTACGCCTCTCAAGAGAGAGGGTCGAATCAAGCCGAGCTTCTCGGGAAACCCACGTTAAACTCGGCCTTGTGCCACATGCAACCCTCGTGGGAGGGTGGCTAGATACCGAATCAAGCCGAGCTTCTCGACTTGACGGTCGAACTTTCTGCCTCTGAGCAGAGAGGAACCCGGACTAGGCTCCGCCGAAGGGCAGAGTCTCTTTCGGGAGGTTGACAGAGATTCCGTTTATACGGGTTCTACAGGGTTTTTTGGCCGAGCCTACGGGCTCGAAACCCCACGTTAAACTCGGCCTTGTGCCCATGCAACCCTCGTGGGGAGGGTGGCTAGATACCGAATCAAGCCGACCTTCTTTGATGGTCGAACTCTCTGCCTCTGAGCAGAGAGGAACCGACGCTCCGCCGAAGGGCAGAGTCTCGTTCGGGGAGGTTACCAACCCGATCCCGTTTACAACTACAGGCATTTTTTTGGCTCTGGGAAACCCACGTTAAACTCGGCCTTGTGCCACATGCAACCCTCGTGAGGGGCTGCTAGATACCGAATCGAGTCGAGCCGATAGTAGTTCACTCCAAAGCAGACTGACAGTCATACTAACACCTTCCACATCTTGTATTATTATTTTGTGTAATATACCTTCGTTATTTCTACTCTTGTGTTCGTGTTGTTCTTCCTTGGTCCTAATCTGGACAATAACAGTTATTAATACCATAGATTTTAGTTCTGTTATTATATATCGACCACTTGTGAAATGTTTTATATTTATATTCTTACATATATAAATATGTGTGTGTGTGTGCGTGTGTATACAGTGGACTCTTCCGTCGTATTCGACGTATGAGGGTCAAATAGCTAAGTTCCTAGGAACCGACAGCCAGACACCAGCACATATGATTTGATTATAGTAGTGAAGGCTTGAATACAGAGACCTGGTGTATTTCGTTCCACAAGACCCCCAATGCACACACACACACACACACACACATATATATATATATATATATATATATATATATATATATATATTTGTTGATAGATGTGAGTTTGTGACCCTGGGTTTCACGCTTTAGCGATCGTCAGACAAACTGATTAATGTTTTAAAAATTTGGGTTTATGTAGATTGCGTGTATTGCTGTTATTGTGGAAGTGGTGGGGGAAACTTCGTCTTTTTGTCATTCATCGTACTAACGCAAACATCGATATATGCAGACACATATACATACTTGGTCGTCCGTCGGGATTCATACATATATAAACATATGTGGGCAGTTTCGGCTATGACATATGTATGTATACGGGTGGTGTTATGTCTATACATACGCATTTGTATGTTGAAATGTTGAAATTTAAACATTGGAAGTGTGGCGGAATTTGTCTCGTTAATGTCTCGTGAATGTATACATGTCATATTATGTATTTTTCCGCTGAAAATATTTCCTCGCATGTATGTATATGCGTGTGGTGGGGTTTGTAAAATTATGATAGGTAAAAATTATTATTATTTATATTTATTTTTAAATTTTTTGAAAAAAATGGGGTTTATTTGTTATATTTAAAGCTGGTTATTTGTTTGTTTTTTTTGGTGACTGTGTATATGTAACAGGTAGAAATTTGTAATCCTTATTGGATAATTTATATGGTGATGTTTAATATTCAATGTGCTGGGTGAGAGGGTAGTTCAATTTAATAACTGGTCTATATGATATGATGTGATAATATTGTTTCAAGGGATTGGAGACAATGATAATATAATTAGCTAATAGTTATTGTAAATTGGTAGAAATTGTAAATTGGTAGAAATGATTAGTAACGGTGGTGGGAGAATGATAAATCCATGAATGTAGTTATAGTGGTGGTAGTTAGTGATGGTAGCTTGAACTAAAATCACAAACTCACATCTATCCAACCAAATATGTTAGCTCTATCTCTGATATTGAGCGATTTCTAATAAGTACCGCGCATATAATATATAAATGATTATACATATATATATTTATTTATATTTATATACACTTTTCACACACACACACACACACACACACACACACATATATATATATATATATATATATATATATATATAATCCAGCATGTTATAAATTAAATATTTAAATTGATAACATTCATCATTTTTAGACATCTAAAGTTCTATCAAGCATTGAAATCTATCTTTTTTACATAATTTTGTTAAAACAAAATTACAGCCTCTTTCGATTCACTTCCCTCTCCCCCCTCTCTTTGCCGTAACACTCATTTAGATATATCTGTATTACTGTCGTCTGTCTCCTCTCTCTTTTACATTTTTCCTTTTCTTTTCTCCCCACTCCCCTCCCATTCCTATATATCATTTCCGTTAAGTTAACCATCTAAATAGGTCAAGGTTCGGTCACTCCTCCTACCCCAATATAAAGCATGCTTAAGAAAGATATGAAATTAACCCCTCCCTATACTCTACCTTGTCTCGTTAACTACAACTCTCACCCCCCACAAATTATAAAAGTTACACTACCCATCAATTTTCTAATCCCATTTTTCCTTTCATTTCGTTGTTGGAATTGTTACCTGATGATCCGGAGTCCTTTAAAAAGGATTTTGGTGAAATAAATTATTGTAATGGTACCTTAAAGTGGTCTGTTTTTCATTAATTATATATATATATATATATATATATATATACTCCAGCATGTTATAATTTTTTTTAATTCTTTTGTTTTTGTTCTGTTTTGTTTGATGAGACTTTGCCGCCAATTTAGTACGGCGTTTAAATTCATAAAGTCGACGAACCATGGAGGAAATTTTATCAGAGCAATTACAATAAAAGTATTTATAGAAAAGGCACAGAGAACCTATGCTATGGTGGTTAGAAAGGAGCCGAAGCCTAGATGCCAGATCAGGATCAATAATATTGCAGATTCTTCTTTGTATTTTATAAAGAATTTCTAAATAGATAGCATGTTTACACAACCAGATGTGGCAACAATATTAAAAGTACGGATGAATGGTAGGATTATAATTATATAAGATAGATTATGGCAAGAATAACTGTATAACATAACACAGCGAACTTTCATATATAAAGGCTCAAATTGTCACTCTCCTGAAGGTTAGCATCAGCCATGTTGACTTATAGTAAAAAGAATTCACTCAGATGATTAAAGGTTTCACTGAGACGATTTTAAAGAGAACAGATATATTTTTGAGGTATTTACATTAACAAGCCATTCTTTGCTCCATTTAACAACAGACTGCCAATTTCACATGATCGTACCAATCAGACTTACTATTAAGACAAGTGTAAATAGTTGTGTCATAAGCTTCTTGCGTTTGTTTTGATTTTATCACCTTATTGGGGGGGACGATTATATCTGTATTGTGTTCACAATAAGACATTGAAATAATAGATTTTCCTCCGACTGGACAATCCCTGCCCTTTGCAGGAAATAGTTTTAAAAGTCTCACTGAATTAAAATGTACGAGGTCTGATCAAAAATTATCGTCCTGGTGCTATAAAGAAAACTACAGCACATATCACTTCGGCATTTAATCTTCTTCGAATTAGTCCCCTTCTGAAGCCACACGCTTTATCCAGTATTATTTACATTGATGGAAGCATTCCTAGAACTCCATTTCTGGGATAACGAACAACTGCCCCGACGCGTTCTCTTGAATTTCTTCGACGTCTTGAATCTTCTTTGTAAGATTTGATTTCGGAAAGAGAAAAAAGGAGCAAGAGGCGAGATCTGGGGAATATGGTGATTGTCGCACCTGGAAAATATTGTACTTAGCCACAACCTACTACACAAGCTATGGCCAGAGATGGAGCCATTTTTGTGTGGTGAAACGCCCACACTCTACACACTTTCATTCCAGACATTGCTATAAACAACGAAATGCTTTGGCACTTGTTCCTCTTCCAGACAACAATATATTATGTATTCTTAAAGTTGATAGTCCTTTCTTCTCGCTTTCTTTTACTTGCATGTTTAGAAGCTTCTACAGTTTGCCTTCTGATTCTTCCATCATCAAGGTGTCATTTGAGTATCTTATATTGTTAAGATTGTGTAGGATAAATCCTGGTAGGACTTCTAATTTTCTTATTATTGCTTCGACGTATTGGTTATAAAGTCAGGTTAGGAGACGCATCCATGTTTTATGTCTCTTTCTGCACATAAATCATTTTTATGATGCTACTTGGCATAAATCATTTTCATGATGCCGCCCGACACAGATTGATCTGTCACATGCGCGACAGGTCAATCTGTGCCGAGCGGCATCATTCTGTGTAATTTAGATACGCGACAATCCCAATAATTTTTGATCAGAGATCATGTATGCGCATGCGCACGTTTGCGCACGCGCATACATTCGAATGAAACTGAAATAGAGATCTGTGTGATGAAGGATAATTTTCATTTTTATCTGTAAAAAAAAAGTCATTTTAGAACTCCTGTATTTAAACTGAGTATGTTTTTAGATTTGAAAGCCAATCATCTTGCAGTCAAGAAAAATAAGAAAATAGACATTTTTGGAAATGCCATATTGAAATTGGTTTTGTCGTCTGCTTTAGAAAATAAAAAAAATATCTATGGTTCTGCCGCAAAGAATACAATTCATGTTGTCATTCGAAAGAACGTTATTGCTCACAGTTCGAAATATAATTTATTGCTTCCGCAAAGGTTTTAACTAAGCAAAATATCGATTAACTGCGGCCTTAGTCCTCTGGCGTTATTCACCAGAGGCTGAAGGTGAAATTAAAGACCGACATATTTCAGATACAATAAATCCTTTTCTGAGAGCGATTTTAAAAACGGAAGTCAAATTTGAAAACAGTGAAAGTGGAGATTTTCACGAAGAAGCGAACGTATGAAAATGATTTATATGCAAAAAGATCCATAAAACATGGATGTGTCTCCTAACCTGACTTCATAGCCAATACTTCGAAGCAATAGTAAGTCCTACCAGGATTTATCCTACACAATCTTAACAATATAAGATACACAAATGACACCGTGATGATGGAAGAATCAGAAGGCAAACTGCAGGAAATTCGAAACAAACAAGTAAAAGAAAGCGAGAAGAAAGGACTAACTATCAATAGTAAGAATACAGAATATATTGTTGTCCAAAAGGGAAAGCCAAAATAAACAAGTAAAGAAATTTAAATATCTGAGAAGTGTTTTCAACAGAGTACTGGGAAATAGGACACCAAAATACGAAGTCACGCTAGGATAGGGAAAGGTGTCTTCCAAAAGCTAAGCAAAGTATCAAGAAACAGAAAAATTTGGCTATGTAATATCATACATCCTATGTGGCAGTGAATGCTGGATTTTTTTTCTGAAAAATAAAACGGTGACTTGAACCAACTGAGAAGTGCTTTTACAGAAGGAAAGAAGGTTCAGAGAATCTGACACTCAGAGGAGAAATTGGAGGCAGGGGGGCAGAGGGGAAACAGACATGTGGTTTTAAAGAAGGACACTGAAAATACTATGAACAAATGAACGAGGATGTTGCCAGGAAAGTGGAAAGCAAAGAAAAGAACACTTATACGTAAAATCCGAAAAAAACAGATGAATTTTCTTGGAAAAATTACGAGGAAAGAGGGTCCGAGAAACCTAACACTTAGAGGGCATATTGGAGGCAAGAGAGACAGAAGTAAACAGCGAGTAAACGATCTAATTAGCTTGTCTAAATGAATTGTAGAAGAGGGAGTTAGAGGGACAGTAAAAAGACAAGGAAGGCTAAGAACTCCCAAGGATAGGATGTTGTAGAAAACACATGATCGCCCATGTCCTGAATGACACACACATAAAAGACTATATAATATAGTTTTAAATCAGAAATGATATGATCAGTAATTCCAATTTATCATCATAGAATTTGAAAGTCGTGAAACCGACGTAATACGACTTCTCTATGAGTGAAATATCTTGAAAGGTATTTTATATATCACTAGCTTAAAAGCCGCCCTATTGGGCGGCATTTAAGCTAGCTCCTGTGGAGGACTCTTGGGTTGGCCATCATCACAATAGCTAGGAAGGAGCAGATGCGATAGGCATCAATAAACTACAGAAGAATTCAAAATTGATCACTGCATTTAAGTATTGAATTAAGGTTTAAGCTTACCTTTTGAAAGCTAATTAAATAAAACCTATATTATGGAATATAATATATTAATATATATTTTTACCCAAGCATAATCTTGCAACTCTGAATTTGAGCTAAACGAAAATCGTTCCACGCGCCTAATCAGGAATCATTGAAATCGGAACAGTGAGAGTGGAGGAGTTGCTTGTACACACACACACACACACACACACACACACACACACACACACACACACACACACACTGTACTTTATAAATAAGATAGGATCTGCATTTACGGCTGTGGGGTATGAACTATAGTAGTAGGAATTTAGATTTGTCTATATTTCGGAGATGAGGTATTTAAAAAATGGTTGCTGAAAACATTAGGTTTATAATAATACCCAAAAATTCATACCCAGATGTCCTCAAGGACACATAGCACAGTGGATAAAAGCGTTGGTTAGATCCAGTGAGTTCAATACTCGGTAAAGGTAGTGGAGAACTTTCAGAGGGAAATTAGCAGGAGATAACTGATGACATCCATCAAACATGGCACGTGGAACTAGATCAGTCTACCCCAGTGAGCGAAATAAAGGCTTCAGTTCGAAATTCCAACCACCTGAAGAAGGCCGGAGCGTACAACGGCCGAAACGTTGTGATAAATATGGCGACAAAGATGAGGACAATAGTCCGAATAATGTAAATAATGACTTTAGACTTGTATTTACGAAGATAAAATCAGCAAAATAAACCAACACAATACATGGTAAATTGTTAATTTGATACAATTTTATTTATATATTTGTGTGTGTATTTTTTACCTTACAATTGTGTTAATGTACATGTTATGTTTACTCCATAATATTACAAGTCATACCCCACAAAGAAGTTACACACGTGTTGTCATCCCGATAGTTCTTGGGAAGAGATTGAATATCACGTCTTCTGGCGGGATGTCCGTATTTACGGCAGGAACAGTTTTTATTGCATGCTGGGAGTAATTTTATTATTTTCATTTTTTATTTAATATATCTTAAACAAGGTTTAAATATTATTGTTTTATTTTATTTCATTTCTAGTTTTCATTATTATTATTATCTTATATTTTATTTTTAATTCTTTTTACACGGCATATAGAAAAAATGGTAGTCAGCAGAGTAGGAACAAAAACTTAAAATTATTACGCCCTTGGTAAAACGATTAACTATATCCTCGTCCTGGATAAGACGATAAACTGCATCCAACAGCAAAGAGCATGGAACCACGTCTTAATTGCTGGTGTTATTAGGTCTACCGTGACCAGAAGTGGTAGCACATTTTAGGGACTCAACTATGGGCATATAGTTAACCCTTAAACCAGGAACAAAACACTATGAAAGTGATAAAATAGGTTTTAATACCAGCAATAAGTTTTTGAGTAAATATCATTACCAGCAATACATTATTACCAGCAATAGATTTTTGAAGAAAAAATATTACCAGGAATAAAAATATAAAACCCATTAAGTTTGATATACCGTAAAACAAAAGAAACCATACCAAACTAAAATTATTACTGAAATTGGATCAACACATTTTTGAGAATCCTCCAAGTAATTGCTGTTTACAAATTGGCAAACCAAGATTTGCCTCTCTTTTTTTTTAATACTTGGCTAAAATATCAAAGACTCTGTAATGGTAAGAGAGAAATGAACCGTTTTCAGGCAGGTAACATTCGGCATTGATTCACAGAACAGTACTGTCGGTTGGCATTTATAAAAATCATTCTCTAAAATAAATTTCTCAAAAAACTAGGTTTCTGAAGCCCGTGAACTGTTATCGCTCTTTCTCGTGTTGGTGGAGGTTTACTTTCTAACCTTTTTGTATAAGTCAGAATCTTGATTATACTATTATTTTCTATTCGAGGAACGTATGCTAACCATTTTAGTTGTTGCTGTTGCTGGAAGTTTTAAACTGGATTTGTTCTTGTTATTTGCTAAATTTCTTTTTGCTTATTATAAGGTTATAAGATCTGATATAAGTAATAAAAAATTACGTTTGAAAAAACTGATTTTAAGAAATGCGCCCAGTCAAGAGTTCCTTTTATGTGCCGAGCCCCTTAAGGATGTGGGCAATCATGGTACCCTACAATCATGGTACCCTAAAATCATGGTACCCTACAACTTCCTATCACTTGTAGTATAGTGTCTTTTGTCGTTTTAATATCTGTCTCAGGAGTAGTGGTTTATCTCTTGTTACCTGTTTAGGATTGGGTGTCTGGTTTCTTTTAATAAGTCTTTTCTTTCACACCTAGTAACCCCTTGCATCTTAGTGGCATTATCGCCTTGCCTGGATTAAAAATTAAAAAATGATTAAAAATATCGTACTGCGGTATCAAGTCTCCGCTTCCTCTGTGAACAAATCCTCCATCATTCGCTTCTATAAAGAATGATTGATATTAAAATTTATTATTATATATTCTTTTTTTGTTTGTTTGTTTCTAACGAAATTTACCTGTTAATTGTTTAATTTTTGGAAGTCAATTTTTGCTGTTCCAGCGCGCCTTCGGTTTTAGGCGTTGCATTTTTCCGTCATCTGTCAAAGAACTTACAAGACATTTAAAGTTCTATATTTGTTTAGTTTTGACATCGTCATTTCGAAGCTTCCATCTTGTGTGGTTTCTCTCGCTGACAGCCATACGTTCTGTCTTCTAAGAGTTGATGGCTAGCTCTTTCTTCTGCATTGCCTGCAAACTAATTTTACTTGGAGATTTCTTAAACCCCCGCTTATTAACTATATGATTGCAGTCTGTCAGCGGACATAAGGTATGCTGATTACAGTGTGTTAATGTCAGACACAGAAAGGAAATAAACAACCCTTAAGACAAGGTTATAAGAGAAAGATATCTTCCGCCGGAAAAAAATCGTTAGCATCAAAGAAAATGATTGATTTGTTTTTTTTTAACGGCATAACAACTCCTTATGGGTCATTTGAAATTTGTAATGAATTATACCTGAAACAAAATTAGTACTTGAATGTGAACATGGTGAAAATAGATACGGTTATATTTTAAACAGTGATCAATATTAAAGATAAAATAATTTGTTTGAGTTGAAATATCGTTATGGATTATTTAATGCCAAAATGTAATTTCTTTGGAAGCTTTGAATTAATAAAAATACGATATATGTTATTCTTCTTCTTCCACAATTGAATACATGGTAGATGTTTGGTTGATTTTTAGCGGCATATCAACACCTCTACGGGTTATTTAATGCCGAAATCTAAATAATTTGAACCCAATTTTTTGGCTTCAACTAAACACATTTGAACATAATCATATGCCATCTTTACATAAAATGTATTGTTAGTCATTCTGCTATAAAATATATAGTTGGTAATTCTAAAGGGTGTTTCATTAAGGCGGATCTAAAGCAGCACTTTATAAATCAGTGTTATTGGTGAAAATATATTTATTTCTCTATTGGATCATGTTATTTAAGTCATGACAATTATGTGTGAGAAATAATATCGCCCAAATGTCCACCAATACTTCGGTGGCACACCTCCATTCGATGGTTTCAGTTTTTGAAGATGTCTCTGCATAGTTGCTCCTAGATCTAACCAATATGCATTATTATCTCATTCTTCAACTGTTGAATTGTTGTTGGTTTTTTGGCATAGACCTTACTTTTGAAATGACCCCAAAGGAAGAAATCTAAAGGTATCAAGTCGTACAATCGCGATGACCAATTGATTTCGCTGTTTCGAGAGATGATGTGACCTGGGAACTTTTCACTGCATTTCTGTTTGAACGTCCATTTTTCGTAATCGGCTTCGATAACTTTAACACGTTCTTTGATTGTTAATCTTTCCATGGTTGAAATTGCCAAATACTTAAGTTGTTAAATCTGAAAGAAATAGAAAAAAATCATTAGACGCTTAAACTTAATTCACATTTGAAATCGGTCTAAGTTAATGGAAGACCCTTTACTATAAAATGTATCGCTAGTCATTTTACTTTGAAAATGTACTATAAATATGTATTGTTGGTCATTTTATATATATATATATATATATATATATATATATATATATATATAAATATATTATAAATGTATTGCTGGTACATTTGATTTATCTTAGGGGGTACGCTACTTGTCCATATCTGGGACCTTAAAAGGTGCTACAACTCCAGATCCGGAACAACAGCAATTAAGAGATGGTTTCACGATAATCAAAACTTCCAGTATCCTGATCAGAGGCTTTGCTGCCGGATGTAGTTTATCGTCAGACCCAGGACTGGTAATTAAGAAGTAGTTTCACGCTTCCCAAAACCTCCAATATCCCGATCAGATACCTTGCTGCCGGATGCAGTTTATCGTCATACCCATGACTACATTGGAAATAAGGAAGTGAATATTTAATTGAATAAAGTGTAATTGTACTATTATTTTTTGAAGAATAATGTTGAAAAACAAAAACGGAAATTATTTATGACTCCACGTAATTATTTACATTATTCGGACTATTGTCCTCATCTTTGTCGCCATATTTATCACAACGTTTAGGCCGTTGTACGCTCCGGCCTTCTTCAGGTGGTTGGAATGTCGAACTGAACCCTTTATTTCGCTCACTGGGGTAGACTGTTCTAGTTCCACGTGCCATGATTGATGGGTGTCAGTTATCAGTTATCTCCTGTTAATTTCCCTCTGAAAGTTCTCCACTGCCTTAACCGGGTATTGAACTCACACTCTTTGGGTCTTGTCACTGGATCTAACCAACGCCTTTATCCACTGTACCATGTGTCCTTGAGTCTACCGCAGTGAGCGAAATAAAGGGTTCAGTTCGACATTCCAACCACTTGAAGAAGGCCGGAGCGTACAACGGCAGAAACGTTGTGAAAAATATGGCGACAAAGATGAGGACAATAGTCCGAATAATGTAGATAATGTACATAATACCTCATCTCAGAAATATAGACACACTCCACGTAATATTTAATAATCTACATATGTATAATTATAAATTATATGGGAGGATATATATATATATATAAACGTCGACATGTCAGAACAATGTTAAGGAACTGAATGACTCAGTGGAAAACTTCTATGTAACAGGTTTCCACCTCTAGAAGGAATTCATCGGATTAAAGCAATGTTGTTTATAAAATACGTAATTCCATCAAGAAAAACATTAGTTTAATCCGATGAAGGCCTGTAGTTATACATTTGCCTAACATAAACTTATATAAATGTCTACATACATCATTTATATTTATTTAACGGATTGAAAGTGCTTGAAAAAAATAAAAGAAATAATAAAAAAAAAACTACCTCGCCTTCCTTAATGAGTTTAATATCAACATTAGGAAATTGATCCGTGAATTAATCTCTACGTATTCCTATATTCAGCGGAAGGGATTTCTTGAACTGTTTATATAAAATAGTTCAATCGACTTTTTTAATATTTTAAAACTTGGAAATCATCTTCGAATACGTTTTCACAACATCGCCCACGTGACGACAACGTGATCATATTTAAACGGAACGCTGATCTTATATAAAAATTTCAGTTATCTGTTTGGGTTAGTTGTGCTCTTATGTCCATCGTCTTTTGTGTTAAAATTTTTATATGTTCTAATGTTAATTATGTTTAAATGAAAATCTCCATGAAGATGGTCTTAAATAGACCGAAAGGTCCGACGTCGACTTTATATTAACATTAATACAGCATAATTGCATGTTAAAATTTTTGTTTGTTTTTTCTGTATTTTTCTTCATATATATATATATATATATATATATATATATATATATATATATTCTCTGTATATAGGCAGCAAATGTTGATTAGTTTTATTGAACAAGTTTTCAAAATTAGGAATGATTCTTCTAAGACTAGGGATAAATTCTATTAGAAATTGTCCAAAGTTCATTGTGGAAGAAAAAATACTCCATATTCTTGCTTCCAATGAACTTTGATCCTCAAAAATTTAAATAGAATGTCATTATTATACTGTTTTCTTTCTCCTTAATAATGTTTTAGTTTTTCTCGAATTCTTTTACACCCAGTAACCCTTCACATCTTAGTGACTTCATTGCGCTTAGCCTTGGAGCGGGTAGAGTGGAGATCAGCGGTTTTCAATCTGCTTGTTTGAATCGTTTTCAATAAGCTAGAGCAAGATCTAAAAGGTCAGCCAATCCAACAGTGACCTCATCCCACAATCCTCACTCTTGCTTCAATTGCGGCCTCCTTTGCAAATCACTTGCAGTTCATTAATAATTTTAATAACTAAATTAATTAATAACTGAATCAGTTGGATCCTCATACGTCGAAAACCGACGGAATAGTTCCTTATATATATATATATATATATATATATATATATATATATATATATATATATATATATGGAGAAGGACTTGACATCACAGAACATAAATACGTGAAAACTTGATTTGAAAAAGTACGACGGCATTTTTCATTTTTTCTTTTCCTAAAGAAATCGTTTTCAGCCAACACTTTTTCAGAGGTAACCGTTGTCACAAATTTCACGAAACAAAGGATAATATTCGCAAAATATATATTAAATGAGAAGGGTGACTTTGGAACACGATTAAAACAATTTAGTAGTAAATAATTAACAATTAAAATATGTGAAAATCAGTTCCAACTGAGTGTAAAAAGGAAATATTCCTACTCCCGACCCTCCAAACAAAAAAAGAGCGTGTGTAATGTTCATTCTCTTTCCACAGATCCGGTTGATGTAACTTAATAATAACAGCTGCATTATAGTTAGAATCGGCTAATATTCCTCAAATAAAATTTCAGAAAAGTATATTTTATTTTTTAATAAATGGAATTACGTTGCGATGAAAGAAGACTAAAAACGAACCCTCATCAGCTGTTTTAGCAAAAAAAAAAAACTTCCTTCCAGTGGATTTAAATTAGTTTTAAACTAGCTTTTGTAATACAGCAAAGTATTTTACTTATTGGAAGTATTACATTTAATCTATTAATTTGAAAGTAAACCTAAAATAGATGCTTCAAGAAAATCTTTCATTTTTTTAAATTAATTTTAAAAGTTAGGCATCGTTTTTTTAAGTATCTAAATAAAATTAAATGTAAAATAATGAAACAGTCAAGTCTGGCGATATAATTCTTCCATATATGTTTTCATTGTACAAGATTTGCTTCGCAAAATATTTAATATTAAGTAGTTCACGTCATATTTACTATTAAGTCGAGGGTGCCCAGTTAAAAAGCGATAAATTCAGGAAGAGTTGAGGCAACTGTTAAAAACTGGTGCGACTGGTCTGACTGAATAATTCAGGAAGGAATTTCTGCACATTTCGTCAATTCCCACGTCGGATGTTCTTCTTTGAAAAGTGCGATAACTTGATGCTTAAAATAAGTGATTTGTTTAACCAGACGTGAATGGCAGAAGGAAAAACGGAAGTTGTCAGCAAATAACCTTTAAATGACGAGTCACGGGATCAAGCAACAATTAATCAATCATAAAAGAACCAATCAGAGTTAAGTAATTACGCTAGAGTCAAATGATTATTCAAGGTCATGAATATTCAATAAATTTATTCAAGGTCAATTATTCCTGGAAGATAAAACTGATAATAAATTTGCAGCTTTTTTTTATTGTTCGCTTTTTGGTTCCGAAAATAACGTCCGATTTTAGAATGAATTTTTATTCTGGAATTAATGCATTTAAACAGTGTTTAAATCAATCCAAATAGAAACCAGGAACATTGGTACATATCTACCATCCAAGTACGATAAAACTCGAAAGGTTTGGAGATCAAGAAATCTTTCAATAGGGTTTTTGTATATTCTTCACAACGGAATATCTATTGGCTTAAAAATTGTCAAGATGCTTGACAAAGTGGTAATCTGTAAGCGATATAGCAGAGCAATATGGTGGATATGACAAAGTCTCGTATCACAATTCAGTCGGCTTCTGCAGTGGGATTCTGGTAACATGTGGACAACAGTTGTCATGAAATAGAAGCGGACTTCGCCGTTTAACCATTTCCGGTCGCAGTTTGCTTAACTGAACATGTATTTTATCCAACTGATATCAGTTTAGCAGATTGCAAGAAACTGTATTGGATAAATACAACAGCGGAACACTAGACTTTCTCCATAATCTCCTGTTGGTACAATTTCGGTTTTGGAAAGCTTTTGGGTGCTTCGTCAGGAACAAGCCATTGAGCCGATTATTTACGATTGTCATGAAGGATCCATTTTTCACTACAAGGCACTATTCGACCAAAAAATGGATCATTCGAATTTCGTGAACACATTTCAAAACGTCGAACTCTTTGACTTGTCAAATGTTGATATACCTCCTCTGCTGCTTTGATCTTCAAGACTCGTGTATCCCCAAACTCTGTCAAGGGTGGCAACAGTCTGAGAAGCATTATGACCAACTTTGAACACACACAAAAAGTGAACGCATCTCTCCTTTTTTCACGTTCAAAATTAGGAGTATATTATGTTTTAGTTAAATTCTGAAAATTAACAAAGAGATACTAATCATTAAGAATAAATAATATATTTTTGTGTAACTATTAAGATAAAACATAATTAAAATGTTTATTCTAAAATCGGCAAAGTCTCGAATCCCAAGTCGGTAGGCTTCTCTAGTGTCATCCTGGCAACATTTGACCGAGCATTGTCACGAAGACGAAATGGACGTCGTCGATTAAGCAATGCCGGTCGCATTTCCTCCAGTTGCTGGCAGTCAACAATGGTAGTAATGTTCTGATAAGATTCCAGAAAGCTGTAATGGTTAACGCCAATGGCCGACAAACAGACACTAACCATAATGTTCTGTTGGTGCCATTTTGGTTTAAGAAACTGGTTATCAGAGGACGAGAGACTAGGGCAATATGGTGGATGCGGCAAAGTCACGAATCCCAAGTCGATGAGCTTTTGCAGTGTCATCATACCAAAACATTTGACCGAGCATTGTTATGAAGCCGAAATGGACGTCGTCGATTAAGCAATGCCGGTCGCATTTTGTTTAAGTGAATGTGCGTTTCCTCCAGTTGATTAGCAGTAAACTTCGTCATTGAACCGATCGTTTTCGATTGTCATAAAAGATTCATTTCTCACCACAAGTCACTATTCGATCAAGAAATGGATCATTCGAATTTCGTAGTTGTAGCATCGAACACATTTAAAAATGTTGAATTTTTTGACTTTCACTGACTTCATGTGAAACCCATTTATCTCCCCTTGCAAAGTTTCTTGAGATGATCCTATACTTTTGAAAAACCCATTATCTGAGACATTTCTCTAAAACTTTGATGTGCGTTTTGATTCTCCCGTGTTTTCAGGTGTTGATTATCAATTGAAGATGGACGTCCCCTAGCATCTTGAACTTCAAGATTCGTATTCCCACTGCCAAACTTCATAAATCAGCGCCGTATTTACCGGTTACAAATGGACGTTCACACTACGCGCTGAAATAATTTGATAAGCAAACTTGAACTCATGCAAAAATGTAAACGCATCTCTTTATTTTACATGTTCAGGAGGAGGAAGTATATAATGTTTATTTCTTTTTACTCCGGACGAGTCAGGACACCTCCTTGAAAGCGTCGTGCGATGCACCTCGACATTGCAAAATAATATACCGCCATGGCGAGCAGTTCGAGCGTTCTTATTGACATACGTCAGTCAGCGTCAGCCAATGAAAAAAGGCTTTTCATGCTCCTTTCCTATATACTGTTGTCTTTTAACTTCGTCCGGTTTCGATTCGAGTTACTTCCCCTGGAATCCCAACTCGGTAAGCTGGTCTCTTTCTTGCATAGTTTAATCCAAATGTTTCATACGTATTAAATTGCTAATCCCATAACAATACTATCTCTTTAACTAAAGCTGCGGGTGCAACCCACCCCAATCTATCCTGTACTAACATTATGCTTCCCCAAAAATTCGTCTAACTTACACTTATAGTAGAGTTTCTAAAAAATAGTTGTGTCATGTGCAGAAGTATCTGTTTGGGAACTGATGACATCGTGAATGCCGTTGATTAATAATTAATATGAAATCAAGTAGGAACGATTAGGTTAAGCTAAATATTCTTCATGAGACAGATTAATATACAATTAACAAAGAGGACATTGTAGTCATTAAGAATGAGTGATATATTTTGTGCAACTATTATGGTAATATATTAGAATATAATTAAAAGGGGATTTCTAAAATCAGACATTATTTTTAGAACAGCCAGTTTGTGTATCATTTATTCGAAATTCCAAAATCCGAAAATTTTTCAGGCACTGATATGACTTACCACAAATGGAAAATTTAAGAAAGCAACATGGCTACCCGTAGCTTGATTATTGCGTTGCAGTGTTACTAATAAAATTCTGATTTTTTTAGTTTCCATTACATTTAACTGTAATAAGAATTCATGTTTTGTTTTTATACAAATACTGTCAGTTAGGTTGCCATTTCTTACTGCGGTAGACCAGTTGCCATCCAAGTCTATAGAACCCGGTCTGTCTTGCTATTTACCCATAGCCGGAGGGAGAAGAAGAGGATTCATACTTTTCCTATGGGTATTAGCACATAAGTGAATGTAATGGATTCAACTGGAATTCGAACTCGGCTCTCCGAGCACTCAATCCAAGCCGCTATCCATTACACGCCCTGTACTTGCATATATTGTAATATTTTAATCAAAACACGACATTGTTGGTAGAGGCTGATAGCTTACCGACTTTTCCTTCTTACACTCACAGTGATGTCATTGATGATGCATTGTCTCCCTGCATTTTCTCACGTCTGATGTAGACGTAGTGTTTGCTGTTGATATATTTTTTGTAACTGATCATGTTTTTTGTACATGTACAGAAAGTAAAAATCATTATTTTTACCTGAAATCTTAATTTCACCACTTAAAAATCCGTTTGAGCATTACATGGCTAGCATCATTACATATATCTGCAAGTACACAAAATTTATTAAATCTGTATCTATGAAACAGATGTCTGTCTCTCTGTGAGTATGCTATTTACGCACGCCCGATTTCAATGAAATTGTACACACATGGGGTAAATTTAAATTTCAGGACTAACTTTTCAATCTCCAGCCCTCCATCTCCGGGTTTGGCAGAAAAATCGATAAATCTGAAGATAGCTACGACTTTTAGCAAAAACCAAGGCAAAGTTACACGCGAACAAAATTTTTAATGGATGAGCTGATGTTCTTTGCACTTAATGCAAAACATTGTGCATGTTCCGAGTGCTTGATAGTTTTCTTACGACATTGGCTTCACAAAAAAAAATGCCCCAAAAAAAAAAATATGAAAAATTGGGCTTTTTGCACTACTTAGATTAAAAACTTGAATAACTTCCTCATTTTTCGCAAAAATTTTGCCATCCTGCAAGAAAAAATATTGTGTGTTTTTACTCCTGGTCACTACCCCGTGTAAAACGAAAAACCAGGAAAACTTTTCAAAAAGCCCGTTTCTCGCCCATAACTCCCTGATTTTTCATCTGATGCTTTTCAAATCTCGCGTGAATGTTTGGTTTAAATTATTTAAATTAAGTGTATGAAATCTGCAACAAACTAGATCCAAAATAGGTTTTTGTCATTTAATAATTTTGTCAAATGATCCAATCCTAAATTGGCATTCGAACAACCTTTGATGTAAAGATTGTTTCAGAAGGATTCTGGAAGCATTAAAAGCGCAAAATTCCCGAAGACCATCTTATTAACCACAGCTTTACAGTAAAAGTGCGAAGAAGGTGGGGACATTCATGCGTTTGCATTTGAATCAAGTTCCAAAGCTTTATCCCTGTTTTTTTATTATTATTACATTTGTGAAAAATGCCATACTATTTGACAATTATTATGGCTATAGGAAATTTACTGAATATCTAAAACATTGAAACAATTTAACCTCGAGCAACGCCCACACAAGAAGATTTTATCGATGTAATTCCTTTATTAAGAACAATCAAACACTTTCGAAGGGCAGATGACGTGGGAGTAGCTTAGTATACCAACAGATGATGCATGCAAGCGGGGACGCAGGTAGACATTTCTAGACAGGGGGTGCGGGTATACAAGTGGGTGTAGTTATATAATTGCAGCCATGTACATCCGGGCAACGCCGGGTACCTCGGTTAGTTTTATATAAAACTACTTCCAGGGTATATGTTATTTATATAAACTACCTTCAGGGTATATGTATAAGCTGTGTTATGAAATTTAAAGGGATATTGTATTTATGCCTGTGTTCCATTCACAAGGTACCCCATTTTATAGATACTATATACAAAATAAATAGCATGTATTCCAAAATCCAAAAACATCTGAAAACCGAAGAAATTCCAGTCCCAAGAATTTTGGATGAAGGATTTTTAAACTATAGTCTTTTCTAGTCTATACACTGATTGCGTCACAAAATTCTAAAATTCCTATACAATTACCAAAGAGTACACATTAATTATTAAGAGTGAGTAATATATTTTTGTGCAACTATTTTAATAATAGCTCAGAATACAGTTAAAATGTTTATTCTAAAATCGGACTTTGTTTTCGGAGAATCCTAATAGAAACAGACATCAATGTCACGACCTACAGATATTTTAGGTTACTATGGAAGGTCGTAAAATAAAGTGAATGACGAAAGAGAAAAACAAATTTAATTCTGTCAGTATCGACATACAATAGGAAAACTATCAAACAAGACATTACTAATTTTACAAAAAAGCTTTTTTTTCATATACGCATTTCCAAAAATACAACTGCACATCAATTTTTTTACTCACACAGCATAAGATGCACCGAGTATCAATTTTTAATACAACTTTAAAATATTGTTTCGAGCTATACTTCAGTATCCAAACATGGTTTTCGGGGGGTCAAATCAAATTTTAATGGTATAAGTCTATAAAAACGTGAAATATCAGCGATACTTCAACTTCCTCAATCATTCACTATCTATAAATATATTTCAAGAGTTATTTAATTATCAGCACCCGCTTACATCCGATCATCGGGATCGTCATCTTATTCCATTTCTCTCTTCTGATGGCGCTGGTTTGGGTTTTGTTTGGTTTATTTTGTTTTATCGCATATCAATCTCAATGGGTTGTTTAATGCCGACAAGATTTTTATTGATAGTAACATTTTTCTAAAAAAAATATTGCTGGTAGCAGTTTTTCTTCAAGCCCGTATTGGTGGTAATATTTTTTTCCTCCAAAAATGTGTTGCTGGTAATAATATTTCCTCAAAAAATGTTTACACTTTCATGGTGTTTTGATCCCAGTTTGGTGTTAACTATTTGCCCATAGTTGGGACCCTAACAGGTGCTACCACACCGGGTGAGGGTGGAGCTGGAAACACCAGAAATAAGAGGTGGTTTCATGCTCTTCAAAACCGCTTGAACAAAGGCCTTGTTGTTGGATGCAGTTTATCGTTTTACCCAGAACGCGGATATACCGTTTTACCAAGGACGTAATAATTTTAGGTTTTGATTCTACACTGTTGACTACCATTGTTGCTATATGCTGTGTAAAAAGAAATAAAAATAAAATATAAGATAATAATAACAATGAAAATTAGAAATGAAATAAAATAAAACAATATTTAAACCTTGTTTAAAATAAATTAAATAAAAAATGAAAATAATAAAATTACTCCCAGCATGCAACGAAAAAAGTTCATGTCGGAAATACGGACATCTCGCCAGAAGTCGTGATATTCAATCTCTTCACGCAAGAACTGTCGGGATGACAACACGTGTGTAACTACTCTCTGTGATATGACTTGTAATATTACGGAGTAAATTGACTCCGTTTATAACATGTACATTAACACAAGCTAAAAAAAATACATACACAAATACACACAAATAGATAAATAAAATTGTATGAAATTAGCATAAAATGTACCATGCTTTTTATGTATTGTGTACGTTTATTTTGCTGTTTTGATCTTCGTAAAATACAAGTCTAAATTCCTGCTACTATAACACCCAACAGCCGTAAATGCAGATTGTATCTTATATATAAATTTGGGACCCTAACAGGTGGTACCACGGATCAGGGTGATCATTGGAACACCAGCAATTAAGAAGTGGTTCCACGCTCTTAGAAACCTCCTGATCAGAGGCCTTGCTGTCGGATGTAGTTTACCTCGGAATCAGGTATAGTTTATCGTCATACCCACGACGGGTTGGCGGTGGCTGTGAAGGCCAAGCTTACAACTGATGTGTAGTCAAAAACAGTTTGACGAGACCCTTTGCGTGGATTTGATTTTGGGGAAAAATCTGCACAACCAAGAAGCCCACATACTTGGCTAAAAAGGGGATCGAGACAGATGAGATCTGGCGAATCTGGTGGGATCTGGCTGTCGGATGATCTGTTAAGGTCCGCCTTGATTACGCTAGCTCGACTGGTGTCGCCCTCTTCCGCCGTTTTGGTCGCTAAGATATTGTGTTCTATTCCGCCGTTGGAGTCTGCAAGGGTTGGTCGCATGCAGACTCATTTCTTTACAGCCCTCAAGATGTTTTCGGTAACGGGACCTATATAGGATGCTAGTGTTATCGACCAGAATTTTCTTTATGGTTTGTTGCAAATTGATACATACATGCACACATATATATGGATAGTTTTTTTTTTTTTAATTTCTGACAGTGGAAACGTGATGAAAGATTTGTTTAGAAATAATACATTTCGCCATTTAAGGTTTCATCAGATCGGGAAACGAAAGAAAGAAATGCGTGTATGTGTATATATGTGTATTTTTGAATAATTAATTTTTAGTATTTTTTCCCTAAGCTAGCGTTTCTCCTAACTAAAAAAAGAAAGAAATGAGTGTTTTTTTTTTAAAGTAGTTAACATTTATTTTCTTTATACTCAGTTCGAGTCGAAAGTTTTCCAAGTTTCCTGTATTGACTTAAAGGTAAATTCTCTTCCCCTTATAAGAATGGCTCAAAAGTAAGAAATCTTTTAGCCTTTTCTGAAATTTTATCAAAGGTAAATCCTCATATAATTATTAGAAAGCAAAAGATTTTTTTTTGTTTACCCATGTATTTTCCAAGTTGACATGTTTTAAAAATAGGATATATGACGCGTTCCACCGAGTAGGAGTTTATTCAACAAAGAATAGAAAATTCCTTTTTTTTAACTGCAAATTATTTATAATATCACGGAAAAGTATTTTACAAAAACTTAGAGTCGATTACACAAAACTTCAAGTTCAATTTAGGTTTATAGCTCGTAACCATGCAATGAGATGAGGTAACATAAAATATAGATTTGTCTGTGGAATATTATTATTGTTATATAGTTATAATAAAATAATTAAGGTTTTTGTCAAAAGCATTTTATTTTTGGTCGTATATTAATTTAAAATATTCCTTTTTACAGGCCTTATTTTTGAAATAGAAATAAGATCATTCTAAATTTCAGAATTTCGCTATATCCCATCAAAATGACTAAAGAAAGCGATCTAAAAACAGCAATGGAAAAGAGAGGTAACAAAGCGTAAACGAAATAGCCCCAGTTTGTTCAACTTGGGAAACTTAGCACTGAAGCCAAAGTATTCTAAAATGCTGCCAATAACAAAGGAGAAAATGAAAAATACCTCACATCAAATCGAATTTAAATTATTTTTATTTATTTTTTATGTAACTAAATACATAAACGTCAACAATGTTTCCGTAAAACTTGATATTTCCTGTAAATAAATATAAATATTATTATTGTCATTTTACTTAAGTGTAAGGTTACAATTCCTTATAGCTGACAATGAAAAGAAATGTTGATCAAAACTGCCTAAAACCTTTAAGCG
>CAHIKZ030005079.1:950000-962500 GCA_903632075.3 Acanthosepion pharaonis | reverse complement strand
GCGATCATGGCTCTCCACAATCTCCTTTCCTTTGTAGCTCCTAATAAATTTTGTATTTTTGTTAACTCTCCTATACCTTCCACCATCCATTTATTTTAACTTTTTATCTACTCGGTCATGTGTCCTTGAGATCCAGTGATTTGACCCAAAGAGTTGAGAGTTCAATACCTGGCTGTTGCAGTGGTTTACAAAAACTTGAAGAATTGAGTTAAACTGAGAAGAAGAAGCGTAAAACATGGAACTAGAATAATCTTCCCCGGTGGACGAAATAAAGGGTTCAGTTCGAAATTCTAATCATCTGAAGAATGCCGGAGCGTACAACGACCGAAAAGTCTTGGATAGGACAATAAAAATAAAGACAACAGTCCGAACAATGATGTAAATAATTACAATACCTCATCTCAGAAATACTCAGATATTGAAGAATCTGCAATGATATTGGTCCTGACCTGGCATCTCGCCATCAATCGATTTTCACCACTCTAACATAGCTTCCCTGTAACTTTTCTATAAATACTTTCATGACAATTTCTCTAATGACCCCTCCTCTTTAGTACCTCAAATTGACGAATTTAAACGTGGTAGTAGATTGGCAGTTAGGTCTCATCTTTTTATTGTTGAAATTGCTAAATGTAAGAGTAAGTGTCATGCTAATACTTTCTTCTCCCACCCTTTTCGCTTACGGAAATTTATCCCCGTTTTTTTTGCTTTTCTTAAAGTACGATCTTTCAAAATTTTAATACAGCGTCAATCTTCAACTTGTGTCTTCTTGAATCTTGTTCTTTTTTGTGCTTTCTCATTTTCCTTCATTCTCAGTAACTCTTTACGTCTTAGTAACTTTATTGCCTTCCTTGGAGTTTTTTTTGGGTTTTTTTTTCAATCAATCTACCGCAAAGAAAGTTGGTTCTCTGTGTCGCGCCAGCAGGTTTTTCTTGCCTGAGTCCATACTTCAAATCTACAAATCTATCATTTGTCCTTGCATTGAATACTGTTGCCATATATGGTCTGGTGCCTCCGCTGTTCATCTCGAGGTCCTCGACAAAATTCGGAGACGGATAAGCAATGCAATAGGTCCTGATCTGGCATCTCTGCTCCAGTAACTTTCTCAGAGACGTATGTTGCTTCCCTCTGTCTTTTCTACAAATATTTGGCAAATGCTCTGAGGAGCTATTTTCACTGGTACACCAACTGCATGAATTTAAGCGTGTTACTCAGTTGGCATCTCCTTCCCACCTTTTCACAGTCGAAACAATTATATGTAACCACCTCTTCTACTCCAACAGATTCTACCCTCGTAATTTCCGACAGTGGAACTCCCTTCCTAGTACTTGCTTCCCTGATAGCTATAACCTTCAAATATTCAAATGTAATGTCAATTGACATCTTTGTTACGGTTTTTCGTGTATATTATATGTAACTAGTGAGCGAGTCAAAGTGACTTAATTCCCTTTATAGTCTACCAATAGAAGATTAACCAACCAGGAGCCGCAGAACACTGGATCCGTCGTGTATAAAGGCGGCCATCTTTGTTTTCCTACCCGGAAGGACCAGAAGCAACTTGTCCGGTGAACATGACAGACGGAAGAACTACGCTCTGCTACTTTGCTGCGATATCCACTGCGAACCTGCACTACGCTTTCCTACTGTCTCCGAAATATTCACTGCCAACCTCTGGATTTTATACTCGAAGACGACCGTTATGAAAATGTCTAACAATCTTCTGATGTCTTGATCCCGATCCCCGTCCTTCAACCATAAGCTTTTCTCAAACACCCCCTCTTTACTGTTCCTTTCGCGCTCTGTAACCCCTTGCGTGCTAATGGAACTCCCGCCTTGCTTGGGGTGAAATGCTTAAAAAATCGTCATTTTTTTTTATATTATTCACAGGAATAATGGAATTATTATAGAGAAAGAAAGAAAGGAAATAAAAGAAGGAAAAGAAAATGAAAAAGGACGAAAGGAGAGTTAAAATAAAAAATGTAGGAAAAAGGAAGCAATGAAGATAGATAAAGAAAAAGCAAATAAAAGAAAAAGATGGAGCTAGGGAAAGAAAAAATGGAGAAAGGAAAAAGGGAAAATAAAGAAAAAAGGAAGAAAGAAATGAATACAGAGAAAGAAAAAGAAATCTTTCGAACAAAATCAGGGATTTGTTAGCGAAATACTCGTCAAACTAGGTAAACAGTGCCAACGGAATGTCTTGATGTTTCGAGAACAAAGAAAGCATACTTTGACATTTTAGCATTACTTTAAATTCTACGATTTTCCTTTTTTTTTTTCTTTTATTCTTTTTTGCTGTTGCAAAAATAATTTTGCGGAAATTAGGCTGACAGTATTCTCTGTGACAAATTACTCCACACACTTTTCTCCCATTCGGATTCTATAACGATAGAACGACGACAAGATATTTAACCAAAAGAAATTCACCGTTGACGTTAAATAAGGTTCAGTCTGAGAAGCTTCCTGACAGAGGGCAACAAATGCGACACTGAGATCCGTAGATGTATTGGGACACATTCCAAGAGCTCTCTTTCCTCATTCAGGGCCCCCAAAATTTCAGTCTTTTTCTAATGTATACATCTCATTATCTTTTCTAGTTTCCTTAAAACTTCCTCGTTGTTCATATGTTCTGTCCGAGATATTCTCAATATCCTTCTGTAGGGCCACATCTTTGTAGCCTCAAGTCTCCTCTTCATCTGTCAGAAAACTGTCCAGCATTCACTGTCAATGAAAAACCCTACCGGAATTTAGCATTGGCGGCTACAATCTTAACAAAAGATACGCAGATGACACAGTGCTGATAGCAGACACGGAAATGAAATTACTAAACCTCCCACAGAAGGTAGTGATGGAGAGTGAGAAGAAAGGACTAAGCATAAACTACAAGAAGACAGAATGCATGGTCATCAGTAAAAGGATGAGTCCGAAATGCGATTTGCTGGTCGGGAACACTAGAATCAAGCAGACGCAGAAGTTTAAATATCTGCGAAGCGTTTTGACAGAGGACGGTAAGTGTGTCACTGAGATCCGTAGACGTATTGGGATGGTCAAAGACACATCTCAAAAGCTGGGCAGAGTACTGCGAGATAGGAGGATTTCTTTGGTAACAAAGAAAAGAATACTGAGCTGTTACGTGACATCTTTCCTTCTTTACGGCAACGAATGTTGGACGATTTCCTCAAAGATGAAGAAGAGACTCGAGGCGACGCAGATGTGGCTCTACAGAAGGATGCTAAGGATATCATGAACCGAACGTGTGAACAATGATGAGGTCTTGCAAACAAGAAGGAAGCTTATATCAGGAAGAGGCAGCTGAAGTTTCTGGGACACATAATGAGGAAGGAGGGCTTGGAGAATCTGATACTCACGGGTCGAAAAGAGAAAGCAGTGTATGACATACCTAGCAGCCTTAAGCAAGTGGATGACAGAACGTGAGCTGGGGGAGGTAGCAGAGGGGAGGAGCTTGTTGAGAGCTGCAAGCGTTTAGATGGGGTTAGTGGAGAGCCATGATCACCTACGTCCTGAAAGGAAACGGCACATAGAAAGAAAGAAAAGAAAGATGACTAGACAGTCGAAATAATATTTGAGATTGACAGATGAAGAAAGGAAAAATAAGACAAAAATAAAGAAGAAGAGGGTGTCGAAGACTGCGATAGAGAAATGAAAGTCTGGGAGAGAGAGAGAAGACAAAAACAAATAATAAAAAGTAAGAGACGATTAAGAACTCGTAAGCCGAAGCAAAAGTCCGTCTCATGAAATTCAAAGACAATTCTTATAATACAGACCGTTCTAATTATCTCCCTTTATGTAACTCTTCACAAGTCGATAGGCACATCTTAAAACAAAATATGTCAGCTAGAAGCAATATTTGTACTGCAAATCAAAACAATATTTAAATGTTTGGATATAGATATATTAAAACAGATATGTGCCATTTTGTTTTACTAGATATATCGCCATTTCTGAGGCAACTTCATGATTTGGCATCTTTAGGAGAGATGAACTGGTACAAGAGTAAAAAAATGTAATAAAAAAAAAGTATAAAATAAAAAAGGAAGGAAAAAGAAAGCAATGAAGATAGATAAAGAAAAGGCAAATAAAAGAAAGAGATGAAGTTAGAGAAAGAAAAAAGAAGAAAGGAAAAAGTCAAAATGAAGAAAGAAGGAAAAAAGAAAGAAATGAAGACAGAGAAAGAAAAAGAAAAGGACAAAAGAAGAGTGAAAATAAAGAAAGAAGCAAAAAAAGAAAGAAATAATGACTGAGAGAGAAAAGCCAAAGGTCGAAGAAAGAAGTGAAAATAAGGAAAGAAAAAGAAAGAAAAAAGAAAGAAAAGAAAACAGAAGAAGAAGCAAAGAAAAAGGGAAGAGCCGAAGAATAATAAAATTTGACAGGGAAAGAAAAAAAGGATAAAAACCAAATCAAAAGTGAAGATAAAATAAAATAGATTACAATGAGGAATTGGATAGAAATGCAAATGAAATAGGCATATAAAAGAAAGAAAAAAAGCGACGAAAAACAAATAAAAATGTCTTGTTAAAGGAAAGGCTTTTCATAAACGAATGAAATTTAGTAGAAAGGATAAACACAAACCTGATTAGAGAAACAATCGATAGAGTTTGAATTGAGCCAATAAAGTAACAGAAAACGCTATCTTAAAGGTCACAACATGGATCTAAGGGGAAAAAACGAAATGAAATGGCCTGGTGATGGAAAAATAGATTTTTAGCTTTAGCTAAGATCAATGTTTCAGTTTTACCCCAAAGATAAAAAAAAAGTAAGATGGCGACTTTATTCTTATCGAAAAGTATTCTATATCTTGTGCTTGGCTTCCAAGTTAGAAGCCGATTTCTATACTTTTCCTTCCCATTTCTTATTCTGTCCTTATATTCTTTAAGAGCCAAGAAAATTAGTCATGTAATTGTTTTTAGTCAACAATAAATTGACGAGATCTCGGCACCAGGTTTTCCAACCATTTCCGTTATAATAATAAATAATATATATATATATATATATATATATATATATATATATATATATATATAACATGGCGTAAATAAACAATCTAATAAATAAATAATGTTTATTATTTTTGTTGTCAATTCTCATGAACAAAGAAAATGTACGAATTCACTTTTATAGGTTTGGGTTTTATTACAATTCTAATCATCAATTTTAAAAACAATAAACATTGTCGAAGGGTGAAGGTAGTTATAACAACGGTGTCATAGGAAAAGTTGTCCTTTTGACGCTACGTCTTATTGGTGGGACGTTGGAGTAATGGATAGCCGAGTTCGAATCCCAGTTTTCCATTGACGTGCTAATATCTATGGGAAAAGTATGAATCACCTTCTCCTTCCAGCTATTGGTAAATAGCAGGGCAGACCGGGTTCTATAACCTTGGATGGCAACTGGTCTACCGCAGAAAGAAATGGCAACCTACTGTAGAGAAAAATCCGCCTTGTCAGTCATGTATCGAAAGATACATGATCGCCTAAGCTTGTATCACGCCTGGCATAAAAACAAAACAGAAGTTCCTGTTTGCCGCTCGCTTTTATTATTATGTCGCGTCAGGAGGTAAGCGATAATGGCCCTCCACAGATTCTTTTTTCTTATCTGTGAATTGTGGTAATATATTTTGAAGGAGAATGTGGTGATGTTCCGTTGTCTTCTATAAACACCAATTTCTGTTTGAATATTATAATTCTATTGAAATAGAAAGAAATTTCGCAGAAACTAAATACAATACTTCTTCTTCTATGTCGTCTGTCCCTTCAGAACGTGTTGGTTACGGCCACATCACGATTACCGAAGTTAAGCAACGCCGAGCATCGTCAGTAACTAGATGAGTGACCGCTTGGGAATCCCAGGCACTGTAGGATTGGATGTGCGGATGGTGTAATGTCTAATATCTGGGAATTGTTAACTGGAGGACAGAGTTCCAATTCAAGTTGGGTTTGTTATATTCACGTACAAATAACCTTGGGAAAGGTATGAATCCACATCTTCTCCCTCCAGCTATGGGTTAATTAGTAAGACTTGTGTCCCTAAACTAATATCCAAAAATAAAATTTTGTACAAAATATTTAAATTTCGGCATTAAATAATCTGTAAATGGTCGATATGCCGTTAAACGAAAACAACCAATATTCAGGACGTTGGCGATCATGGCTTTCCACAATTTCTTATCTTTTTTTAACTCTTAATAAATTTTGTCATTTTCTTATCTCACTCATTCACACAAGGTCCCTAAGTAGGTAATATGTTGCTTTCCTCTATCTCGCTAACCGTCAATATGTCTTGTGAGTATCAAATTTTCCAAGTCGTCTTTCCTCGTGTGCCATTGAATTTTCATGTCACTTCTGATATTAAAAGCAAGTGTCCTTATTGTTTTCATTTTCTTCAAAGTTTCGTCGTTGCTCATATGTTCAGTCCATGGTATTCTCAGCATCCTTCTGTAGAACCACATTTCTGTTGCTTCAAGTCTCTTCTTTATATTCAACGACTTCTAAAATATTTTATTTCAAAGTCAACACAGCATAAAGCAGAGAATTTTTGCAACGAGTAAAATATTATCGATTTGATGTTGAGGAACGAATCAGTTTACCTGATGAAGTCAGCATTTCAGAAAAAATTCGCGACAGTCGTGGCAAGAAATATAAATAGATGAATCGTGAAATGACATTTCCTTGCGTGTTGAGAGAATGTCATAAATGTCAATTACAAGCAGCTGTCCACTCATGCGTGACTAGCTTTAAGCTGACAACGCATTCAGGCAGCCATTCGAATGACCTCATCTCCTCCTGATATTTCATAATGAGATTTCAATGCCAAATAAACACAAACGGACACTGCTTATATTACACATACAAAATACATACTTCTTCTTGTCTTCTTCTTGCGGCCTCAGCCGAGATGGAACTCACCAATGGTGTAGTTCATAATCTTGTCAATAGCTGAATTTTTGATGCTTCGCTAGGGTGTTTTTATCGTGACACCATCACTAAATCGATTGCCAACCAAGGCTCAGAGAGACTCCATTCACCCTCCTCTAAGAGCAGGTTTGAATTCAGAGTTTTCCTTCTCTTAGACCAGTTGCCATCCAAGGCTATAGAACCCAGTCTGTTCTGCTATTTACCCATAGCTGGGGAGAGAAGAAAGAGGATTCACCCTTTCCCACGTAAGTGAATGTAATGGATTCGACTGGAATTCGAACTCTGCTCTCCGATTCCTCAATCCAAGCCGCTATCCATTACTCCACCGTGCCTCCTCTAAAATACATACAACTAAATAAACACACACACACATACACACACACACACACACACATACATATATATATATATATATATATATATATATATATATATATATATATATATATATATATATATATATGAAAAATATAGTCTTAAGATGTGCTATATTTATGGAATAAAGTGCTGAATATCAGAGATAGAGCGTGTGTAAATATAAAAGTGAACATAGAAGTCAACACTTAGAAGCGACAATTTGTTTAAAAAAAAAAACGCACATCACAACAAAAATATGTTGGAAAATAAGGAAAAGATCATCAGCCTAAAACAACCAATCAAAAACTTGCAAACTTTGCTTGGCGGAAAAAATAGCTATCATTACTTTCCCAGACCAAAATAAATTATTAAATAAAAGATCCGAGCTCATCTCAAAATGCAGACATGAAGACAAATTTTACTACGTTACTTAAAAATCGAAAACGGAAAAAATAAAATAAAAATAAATAAATAAACAAAATAACAATAAAATAAGCAAAATTAATTAACCCAAACAAATTACCAAATCACACCTGTTAGAATAGACGAAACAAAATAATAAATAAAAAAAACAGAAAAAAAAACAAACGAACCCAAATAAATAAAGTAAATAATAAACAAATTAGCAAACCATTATGACCAAAATATTAGAATAATCAATAATCAAGCAAAAAAATCGGACGAAAAAAAATAATTATAACTGTTATATAACGATAAAAAAAACTAGTACGTCACTTAAAAATCGAAAACCGAAAAGAGAAAATATACAGTATAACAAATAAATAATAACAAGTAAAATAAATTGACCTAAATTCATTCAAATAAATAAATAAACTAATCCCGATAGACTAACCGTTAGAAAAAACATATAAAAATAATCAATCCAAATAAATACACGAAGTAATAAATAAATTAAAAACTGTTCCCGCCAAAATAATAGTTAGAATAAACTACAACAATCAACCCCAAAATCGAATAAATAGCTTTAATTATCTTCCCAAACCAAAACAAAACTATTAAATAATCGATATAAACAATTTTTTACTACGTTAATAAAAATAAATAAATAAATATATAAGATAAGAAATAAAAATAAATAAATAAATAAAAACAAGCAAAATAACATAACGCAAATAAATAAATAAACAAATAAACGACTTCCGGTAAAATCACCGCCAAAATAGACTACCCACAATGCACCACTGATCCGTATATATATAAATAGCTGAGAAAAATAACAGCACTCGTGGCCTGACGATTGCATCTAGCATGAAACAGCCTCTGAGTGTTCATATATATATATATATATATATATATATATATATATATATATATTATATATATATAATTATTTACTTAAAATATGATTCCAAATCGCTACATAAGAGGTCTCATGTTTCAAAACAAGAGCCGAAAACTTCAATAACCAGTTCCTTCCTATTTTCTATATATTTTCATATATATATATATATATATATATATATATATATATATATATATAATATATATAAAAGAAAGAACAGTAAGATATATAATCCGGTGTTCTTATAGATATTGTTTATTTTACAAAATAGTGCTCAATGTAAATTTACAGAGCATTAATATTATAAATTAATTGATTTAAAATATGTTTTTTTCCGCTACAGTTCTAAACATGGTTAGAACTGTGTAACGGAAAAAAAACATATTTTAAATGAATTAATATATTATATATATATATATATATATATATATATATATATATATATATATTCAAGCAGATTTTAGTTAAATTATTAAATGTATTATGCCTATTTATTTTAGTTTTAGTCATTTCAAATCCGCGAATTAATTTCTTGGTGGCTGTAGAAAAATTGATTAAGAAAAATCCAAAAATTTTCTTTCAAATAATTTTTATTTTACCAAGTACTTTCAATTACATCTCAGACCGTCTTCGGGGTGGGGGTGGCGGATAAAATATCTGTGAATTTGTATACTGTAGCTCCGTAAATTAAAAATATTTTTTCACTCGTCCATTACAGCGTTTCAAACTCAACATTTTTTTAAGTTATGAAAGGGGAGTAACTTTTGTAATTTTTTCATTTAAAAAAAGACAAAGTTTTAAAAATCTAAAAAAAAAAAGAAAAAATTTAATTTAAAAAAGAAATTATTTTTTTTAATTATAACTGAATTTAGTATTTTTATATAAAACTTTGCTGTTATAAACATTTAAGAACCTTCTTGCTATACACATCGTTGATTATTCCTTTTCGGCCACAATTCTCTTGTATAAAGGGGTTTTAAGATTTGCTTATTATTTTGATGAAGTACTTATGTATTTTAGACAAATATCTGTCACACACACGCATAAAAATACACAATTATATATATATAATATATATTTTATATATATATATTATTTTGATGAAGTACTAATGTTCAATTTAAAACCCTAAGACAAATATCTGTCAAAAATAAAATTAGGATTTAGCTTCTATTTTTTGAAACATGGTTGGAACACGCATAAAAAATACATTGAGCACTATTTTGTATAAAATATATATATATATATATATATATATATATATATATATATATATATATATATAGATATAGATAATATTAGTGGAAAATATACATACATATGAAAAATATATCTAAAAAATTCCCATACATGTATATTTTCAGAAAAAAATTTTCCAAGAGGAAGGATCCAGGTAGAACTCAATGTCTAAGACAGAGTAAGGATATAATAAAAAGGCTTAAACACTAATATTCCATGGTCATAATTTATTCCATTGGAATCGTAAATACGATCCAAATCATCAGACCTACAAATTCAAAATGAAAACAGAAAAAAACAACTCCGGAAATCAAAACAGAATTTAGAGAAAGTGTAAGTATGAGAATGAGTGACAGAGAGAATTTTTTTGGAGATGTGGGTGGGGTGGATTTAAAAAGAGGAGAAAAGAAAGTCGACGGATGTCTAATACATAAAAGATACATTTCGTGGTGACATATACACACCACAGACAATTCGGATAGGAAGGAAAAAAAAAAAAAAAAAAAAAGGGGGGGGGAGAGGGATGGGACGAAGGAAAATAAAAATTGTGTTTACTTAAAATTTAAAATCAAATATAAATATATGAAGATGAATATAACGATTGTCTCATTTCGCAAGGACCAAATATTTCTATGTTCAAAAACACATACTAATACACACAAAAAAAAAAAAAAAACCTATACAAGTAGGTACATACACTTAGGCATGTACACACACACACACCAGACATACGTGTACATGCACATACATACACACATACACACATATATATACATATACATACATATATACATATACATATATATATATATATATATATATATATATATATATATATATATATATACACATACACACACATACATAAACATACATATATATATATATATAAAAAAACCTAAAAATATATTCACATATCCACACATACACATATTCATCTATATTCATATACACACACTTTTCACATACATATACACGCATACATATGCCCCATGTATACATTCATACATACATACATACTTATACATACACATACACATACATACATACACACATACATATATATATACCTATACATACATATATACATATACATACATATATATATATATATACACACATATACCCATACATCCACGCACATACACATACACACATACATATACACACATACATACATATATACACACACATACACACATATACACATACATATACACATGCAAATACATACACACCCTTACATATGTATATATATACACATGCAAATACATACATACCCTTATACATGTATATATATACACATGCAAATACATACACACCCTTACACATGTATATATACATACACACACATACACACACACACATAAACATGTATACACATAAGTACACATACACACCTATACATATACATACATAACATAAACACCTCCATACGTATATATATACACTTACATACATACACACACATATATACACATACATACATATAAATACAAATATACACACATATACACACACATACACATACTCATACATACATATAAATACACACAGAGATATACACATATGTACATATATATAAAAAGTTAAAATCTAAATAAGTGACGATTCAAATATTTGCGCGTGTATGAAAAAAAAAAAAAATATATATATATATATATATATATCTACATGCACATACATGCACATACATACACATACATATACATACATATGCATACATGCACACACATACACAAATATATATATATAAATACATAGCGCATCACATAAACGTGCACAAAAGGTACATTTAGAGATAAACATAATAGTCATACAATTAAAATGTCATGCCCGATGTTATAGGACTGAGATGGAGCCGACATAAGTGACAACATGTTACACAACGGTGTTCAAGTTTTGAAACCTTTCTTATGTCTACATTTAGAGAATACCTCATTCCGAAGATTCAGCAGCTCATCTCAATTTTTATCTTTGATAATGAAGATTTTTTCCGCCATGCATAGATCACACCGATCGCGGAAGTTATTAGGTGTTCTGGCTCTAGATAGGAATCTCCATTTCAAAATTGGGTTTAATCCCGTATCCACCAGTTCCCAGTAGTGTTTGGATAAGGAAGTCTGTCTACTGAGGCATCTATATCTAAATGAGCGTCTATGGTTATATAGACGCTGCTTCCAATCACCGGCGGATATACCTATGTATCTTTTTTTCTCGTTTATATTTCCCTCGGGAAAGATAGTTGCCTCGTATACTACATTTTCAGATTTGCATTTACCCCCGATTGGACAATGGTCTTTATTCCTACAATTGCAGGTGGGGTTACTAGATTGAGTTCCATTACCGTGGTAGTTTCTAAGTATTCTGCAATTATGGGAAGATATGATTTTCTCTATATTTCTAAAGCATGAGTAACTAATTTTTAGAGTTTTCCTATTGAAAATTTTACGTAGTGGATGCTTACTGTGGAAATGTTTATCAATTAATTTCAGAAAGAAACTTCCTATATCAATGTTAGAGAGTCTGCAATATGGTGGGTTGAACCATATTACCTTCCTTTTCCTGTTCTTAGTTTTGCCCTTATTCTGATTTACAAGTTCACCATTAAAACTTAATTCTTGTCTAAAACCACTATTTTTTAAGGCCTGATTGTATATAAATTTATTATC
>CAHIKZ030005079.1:880000-945000 GCA_903632075.3 Acanthosepion pharaonis | reverse complement strand
CGATTGACATTGAATTTAAATTTTGTTAATCATTTCACCCCAGGCAAGGCGGGAATGCCACTAGTACGAACGGGGTTATAGGGAGTGAAAGTGAGAGAAAAGACTTCATATAGGGAGGATTGAGGAAAGGACAAAAGATGAACGGGATTCAAGAAGATAGAAGATGGCGATTGACGTTACATTTAAATTTTGTTAATCATTTCACCCCAGGCAAGGCGAGAATGCCACTAGTACGCAGGGGGTTACAGGGAGTGAAAGTGAGAGAAAAGACTGAGTATAGGGAGGATTGAGGAAAGGACAAAAGATGAACGGGATTCAAGAAGATAGAAGATGGCGGCTGACATTGCATTTAAATTTTTGAAGATTGTAGTTATTAGGGAAGCAAGAAAGCGGAAAGGAGTTCCACACGTGGGAAGTGCGGGAAAATAAACCGTTAGAGTAGAAGTGGCAGTTGTATTTAGCTATTTCAACAGTAAAATGGTGGGACTTTGTTGCACACTTAAATTAACGTAGTCGGAACACCAGAGAAAAAATCTTTTCAAAACAGTTGTCATAGAAATATTTGTAAAAAAGACAGAGGGAAGCCGCGTTACGTCGGTGTGAAAGTGACTGAAATCGAGATGCCAAGTCAGGATTGATTACATTACAAATCCTTGGTTGGTTTTTGTCAAGAACCTCGAAATATATATCAGGAGCACAAGACCGGATATAGCAGCAGTATTCAGATCATGGTCGAAATGTAGATTTATAAATGCGCAAGATGGATTTTGACGAGAAAACTCTTTCTGGCACGACACAGTGAACCTACTTTCCTTGCAGCAGACGAAGCAATTGTTTCGATATAGTCGCCATACCAGTAGAAACTGTATGACCAAGAAGGAGTTTAGTAAGTTTGTAAAGCCAAGAAGGAGTTTACCATCAGCCAATCTGATGACAGGTAGAAATGGTTTTCTATGGTGGTTAAATGAAAGCACTTTTTTTCGGGGGGGGGGGCGTTAAAATTTGCAAACCATTTCTTGCCTCAGTTCACCACTGATTGAAGGCGCAGAGGGAATAAATGAGAAACCTTTAGTGAGGAGAAAGTACAATAAATGAACAAGAATTAAGAAGGCAGAACATAATGATCAATATTGCATTTAAATTTTTGAAGTGACGGGGAAGCAAGAAACCGGAAGAGTGTTCCACAGGTGAGAAGTGCGGGAGAAGAAACTATCAAAATAGAACTTACGGTTAAATCTAGCTATTTAAACCGTAAAATGGTGACCCCTATTTGCCAATCTAGTAGTATACGCTTAAATTTATACAATCGCGGTATCAAGGAGGAAAGTTCATTAGAACAATTGACATGAAAATATTTATTGCATAGACAGAAGGAAGTCACGTGACAGCGATGGAAAAGTGACTGAAGTCGAGATGCCAGGTCAGGGCCATTAAGATTACAGTCCCTTCTTTAGATTATATCGAGACTCTTGATATATACAGGAGACCAGATATATCAGGACTATCCAATGCACAGAGAAATGATAGATTTATATATGTGCAAGATATATTTTCTCGAGAAAACTTGTTGACCAACTGTCCTAGCAGCAAAGCTAGCAGTAGATTCGATATAACTACTCCACGTCATGTCAAGGGAAAACATGATACGAAAAAGGCGCGATGAGTTGTTCACTCGGAGGTTAGCATCAGCCATGTTGATGGAAAGAAAAAATGGTTCTCTATGGTGATTAAAAGATTCATTTCGGATGCATTAAAATTTATATGCCATTTCTTGCCCCAGCTAACAACTGTTTCAAAGTCGTTTTTTTTTATTCAGAGCTATCTTTTCCTCAACCGGCTGCCACTCAAAGTTATAGAACCCAATACGTCCTGTTATTTACCCATATTTGTAGGGAGAAGAAGAGGATTCATAACTTTCCCAAGGGTATTAGTACGTAATGGATTCGACTGGAATTTGAACTCGGCTCTCCGATTCCTCAATCCAAACCGCTACTCAACACTCCACCCTGCTCCATATACTTTGGCTTTATTGAGTTTACGCCGTTCAGGGAATAGCAGCTTATTTTACACCGCTTAAGTGAAGGATTATCCTTTTTAAATCTAAAATAAATTCTACGATTTTGGTTCTTTTTTCTATTGTGAACGTTTCCATGATTAATTCCTTTATGTAAATCTAAATTCTGTAAAAGAAAATGTTTTTAAATGTAAGGCACGACACGAAGATTTATTCCAACTACAAGGAAAACTTTATTTATCTCGGAAACAGATAAGTATTATCCGAAACATTTAGTGCGAACAGATCGCTTCTTTAAGAAGAGAGAATGAATTGAACGAAGACACAAAAATAGAACGAGGTATAAAACAATGATGCATCTTCTCACCGGGTTTATGTAACCTACGCAGCAAGGTGATCCTAAGAGAACTACATTTCCTATCAGGATTTATTAATGGTGGACACAATCTTAACAACGTGAGATACACAGATGACACTGTGTTCATGGCAGTCACAGAAAGAAAACTGTATGAATCGCTAGTCAAGATAGTAAATGAAAGCGGGAAGAAAGGACTAAGCATCAATTATAAGATGACGTTAGCAAGAAGGGTCGTTCAAGATGCGTGCTATAAATTTTGGATGTCAAAATGCAGCAAACTATTTCGTTTATTGGAAATACTAAATTTAATCCATCAGCTTGAAATTAAAACTAAATTAAAAGCTTCAAGAAGGTAATTAAAGCTATTTTTTTCGTCCATTTTTTTTTAAATTGATTGCTGTACTCTATTCTAACTGTTATTTTGGTTGGAGGGGGCAGTTTTTTAATTTGTTTATTATTTTATTTATTTATTTGGATTGGTTATTTGCACTTACTTTTACTTATTTATTGTCTATTTTTATTTATTCAAACGGTTACTTTAGCGGGAGCGGTTTGTTAATTTGTTTATTTATTTAGATTAATTTAATTTTCATGCTTTTTCATATATATATATATATATATATATATATATATATATATATATATATATGGACCCGTGGATTTCGATGTATGACCCGATAACCTTATTCACTTTTTATGTTTGTGTTGTATGTGACACTTCAGTCTTGCCAGTGACCTGCATACAAGTCCACATATTGTGCAACAGCGAGGATCGCGTGACGTAGCAACAAGAATATTTGCTGATGTTTTTCGTTTTGTTTCTTAGCCAGTCAATACCAGTGATTTCCAAATTTCTGATACGACTCTGGCACAAATATCTCCAAGTTATTTCTATCCGAGGCAAGGTGCTCGAAGTTAGTATGAGGTACACTGACAAATGAGACGTTACCCTTTACCTTGTCTTTATACTAGAGTCGGGCTTTTACAACTGCCTTTGTCCACTGTCAAGCTAGCTATACACCAGGACCTTATGTATTCTGTCTTCAATCATCCTTGATACATGATCAACCCAACGAAGTTATATATATATATATATATATATATATATATATATATATATATATATATATATATATATATATATATATATATATATATATATATATATGAAGAAAAATATACAGAAAAACAAACAAAATCCTAATATGCAATTATGCTGTTTTAATGTTAATTAAATGTCAACGTCAGACGTTTCGGTCTAGTAGACCTTCTTCAGGACATATTTATAAAAAAAAATAATTAACATTAGACGATATTCAAGTCATCATGAAAAGACGATGGACATAAGAGTAAGACATGTTGACTTGAATATCGTCTAATGTTAATTATGTTTTTTATGTTTTATATATATACAGTACAGTTCTGGTAATTTTTTAAAATTGGCCCTAAATGTACTTTAAATAAAAGAAACTTCTAAAAAGTGAGACATGACTTTTTTTTAGAAATGTTATCATGAAATAAAAGCATTATATGATTAAATTTTGCTCCCGTCAAAAATGTGTGTGTGTGTGTGTGTGTGTGTGTGTGTGTGTGTGTGTGTGTGTGTGTGTGTGTGTGTGTGTGTGTGATTATCATCACAAAATACATCTTTCTAATTCACCTTTGATCTCAGCATGATGTTGGTTATTTCTGTTTTGAAAATGATAAATCGAAAATAGAAACATTGTTCTGACATTTTTTTTCCTATCCAGACCCCGTCGCTCGGGGAAGGCTGAGATGCCAGACACTCATGAAAATCGTCTCCTACTCCGTGAAAATGATATGAACTAATTTTAGTGTTCTAATTCTTCCAACAGTAACCATTCCTGGAACGTATTTCCAGCGCTTCATACTGTTTCCACCATAAATATTGGTCAAGAAAAAGAAAAAAAAATTATTGATAAATCATGAAAAAGTGAATTGTTCCTTTTTATTTATGACTATTCCCAATCAGGGCGTCTGCCACTGTTGTACCAAGGCTGGGTGTTACAATTCAAATATAACTGTATACTCGTAAAACTCTTTTACTCAGGATTTCATTGGCAGCCGACACACACCTCTCAAAACACTGGCGACAGGTCTGCATCCATTGCTCCTATATATAGATCTTCCCTAAAAGTATAAATCAGTTTTATTAATGGTGAAGTAAATTGAATGAAGAATAAAGAATATATACGTCGCAATTTCCTGATTTTTTTATTCCAAGAAATTACAGAATTGTCTTCACAAACGAAGTTAATGAACTCGACAAAATAATTTTTTGTCTCAATTTCTAGGATGATGATCATTATTTTCATTTACATACGGACTGGCACGGTGAGGTAATGGATAGTGGCTCGGATTGAGGAATCGGAGAGCTGAGTTCGAATTCCAGTCGAACTTACGTTCTAATACTCTTCTTCTCCTCCCAGGTATGGGTAAATAACAAGGCAGACCGGGTTCTATAACCTTGGATGGCAACTGGTCTGCTGCAAAAAGAAAAGGCGACCTACCGCGGGAAAAAATCTACCTCGTTAATCATATATCGAAAGATACATGATCGCTTAAGCGTGTATCACATATGGCATATAACTGACTGATATATTGACTTCATCTTTGTTGTTGTTATCATAGTTTCAGCAGTTGTGCAGTGTATGTAAGTCAGCTAAGTAGCGACAAGGGCTTACTGTTGAAACAGCAGTTCTCATACGATCACTGAATTTAAGCAACGTCGAACCTGGTCCCTACTTAGATGGGTGACCACTTAGGAATAACCAGGTGCTGTAAGCTTGGATGTGTGAGTGGTGTGTAGAGGAAAATGCGTGCGGAAAGCGAACAAATTTTAAATACATTTTATCACAGAGTATTTGTTTTCTTTCAAGTTGAAAGAAACGAAATTACAAAGATTACCGCAAAACAATGCCGCACAAGAATATTTTGTTTTTTTTTTTGCAACACAGCAGAAATATTTGCGTTTGTAGAAACAGAAACTATCTATTTAACGAGACAGTCGCGTATTTGCGTTGTTTTATGAAGGCGTTTAATTTTTCCAGTAGGTAGCAGTCGGAGAGCTGTACTATTACTACGGCTATTTTTTTTATAACTCTGTTCGTACAGTATTTACACTAGTCGGACTATTGTCCTCATCTTTGTCGCCATATTTGTCACTCCGGCCTTCTTCAGGTGGTTGGAATTTCGAACTGAACCCTTTATTTCGATCACTGGGGTAGACTGTTCTAGTTCCACGTGCCATGTTTGATGGATGTCAGTTATCAGTTATCTCCTGCTAATTTTCCCTCTGAAAGTTCTCCACTGCCTTAGCCAGGTATTGAACTCACCTTCTTTGGGTCTGTCACTGGATCTAACCAACGCCTTTATCCTGAAGAAGACCGGAGCGTACAATGGCCGAAACGTTCTGACAAATATGGCGACAAAGATGAGGACAATAGTCCGACTAATGTAAATACTGTACATAATACCTCATTTCAGAAATATAGACAAACTCTGTTCGTATGTTCAGCGTGTTGCTTACTTTACTTTAGAATCGCAAGGTTTTTGCAAGAATTTACTCCATAAAATATATGAAAGGTTTAGTAATTGGATATACGAAAAGTGTGATGGAACAGTTTTGGCACAACCCGGGTTTAAGGTTTATTAAAAACTGAATAATAACTTTTGAATTTGCGCGATTGTATTTTTAGAAAAATAAATTGATCAAGGGCACATGGCCTAGTGGTTAGAATGTTTTCTTTCTAATCATGATTTGTCAGGAAGGTAACTTCTTGAGGTCCTCGATTTGGAGGAGGACATCTTTGGGAAATGTCTGACCCAAGCTTTGTGAGTGAAATTGGGTTGACGGAACCATTTAGGAGCAGTCGATGGTTGTGCTAGCACGAAGTCACAAGCCATCGTGGCCGAGGGTTTGAGTGTGCTGGCCTCATTAAGACTGCTGATCACGGTAGATAACGCATTCTCCCAGAAACTGTAACTAAGTTCCGCTCAGCATAGTTGCAGTATTAACCACAGGTGGGGTCTGTGGGTATTGAACAAACACAAATGTGTCTGAGTGGGCGACTGCAACAGGGATTAGATAGTCGCCCTAGTAGATTTGCATCCTCGGGTACACCATTTAGATTTTAGGATCAAGGCAGTTAAAAAATAGATTTACTAAATGCAGATTTATTGGTTAATATATTTTTTTTCATAATTTTTAAATGTCTATTTTTAAGAGGGAAAATATTGTTGATCATTCTTTGGTGTGAGCTCTCAAATTTCGTAGCAGACAACAAACATGGTCGTCTGAAATTTCCATATTCACATTTATTAACCAATCAGCTCTTAAAGCTTTTAAGCTTTAAGAGCTGATTGGTTAATAAATGTGAATATGGAAATTCAAAACTGGAGCTTAGTTTTTGTACAACTATGTGTCAATCGAGGTTCTTAGTGACATTACATTGATTTTTTACAGTTGAGGGTTCCACAGGTGTAATGAATCGGAAAGTCCAGTTCTAATTTCAGTCAGATTCGTTATATTCGCTTAACCGCAAATACACTTGGGAAAGGTATGAATCCATTACTAATATCGTCAGGTAGTCGAACAAATGTCTTTTGTCTCTGGATATGTTATGATGACCACAGCGTCGGAGAAGGAACAAAATTAATTTAACGGCTTTGTTTTATCGTTTCTTTTTCATCTATTTATATACACATCTATAGATTCACTTATTAAAGAGGGCTCTGATTCTAATTAACTCACGGCTTTATATCATAATTGTGTATTTTTAGAGAAGGTGAAATTTTGGTCTCCTTGTTAATATTTAAAAATTATTTATTTTGAAAAGCTTTCTGATTGGTTGGTCGTATTCCCAGCATCCTTCTTTAGAAGTACATTTCTATTTTTACAAGTCTCTTCTTTATTTGTGAGGTGGCTGTGGTCATTCACTGCTATACTGAAGGACTGATCTTTCAGTACTCTTTTCTTTGTTTCTAACGAAATGTCCCTATTTCTTAATACTTTGCTTAGGGCTTAGAAGGCATTTGCTACCTGTCGATTTTAAGTATACAACTATTTTTAGAAAAGGTCTTGTTATTTTTTTCTTGATCTATTTCTCTATCTCCACAGATGAACGAGAACTGACAAGCATTTTTCCCCGCCTTATATTTTCTTTTTCGAATTGTCATTTATAATGACTGTAATATTTTTCCATGTCCATTTTTCTCTCATTTTAATAAATATGTTTTTATAGCATTAATTCTGCAATCACAAGACCATTACATTCTTTATTCATAAAATTCCACTATTATTGATAAAAATTTTTACGATATTATATTGTCATGTATTGACACATTTTCTCTCTAATTTTGGTGTGAAGCTGCATCAGTGATTTTGTCAGACGTTGTGTTTAATCTTAAAACAAAAATGGTGCTTTCTATATGTGTTAAATCACAAAAAATAAACAGACCGCATATTTTCAAAGGGAAGTAATTCATCCATTTTTAGCTTTGTATTACCTCCCTTTAGATGTAATTAATATATCATTAATTTTCTGACTGTTCCTAATGTAATGCCACAAGCATCGCATATGTTGACGTACAAGGTAACTTTTTAACCTTAAAAATACCACCCCAAAGTAAGGAGCCGTATTAATTATACCTCCAGTATAAAGTATGAACCATAAAGTGGTAAGTTGTTAGCATGGAAGATATTTTATAACACATATCTTGATAACTATAGACGCAAATATTTTCTACTGAAACAATTCACATAATTATGGTACGGCTAACGGTAAGTGTAGATTGTGGTAATTAATTAACAATATCTTGCCTCTTTTTGTCGATGATGTTGAACAAAAACACAACTGAATGTGTGTCTCAACAGGCCGTTTAAAGATTGCAGTCGACAAAAGTCGATTGTTAGTAAGGAAAAGTCATTCAGGTTACCATAATAGCCTACCTAAAAAACAGCACCTATACATGAAGTATGCTAAAGCTTGTGGTACTTAACTGACAATATAACTAAAGCTTGTGGTACTGACAATATCTCCCACAGTTTTTTCATTAGATTGAGTGAAAAGAAAATATATTCTTACTGAATCTATTTAATGATTTCAATAAAATACGTTTTCGAATATAATTTGAGGGGTCGCCTCGTAAAGAAGAATATAGCCCGAAAACTACATTTTATCTTGAACATTTGGGTGTCTTCTTATACGTCCAGTATATAAGGGGTGTGATTTTGTCTCTTGTTAGTAAAACAAAGGGATTCTTCTTTTGTAACTTCTGAAAATAAAATTGTATATTTGTCATTTGGTAGAATTTACAAAGAAGTGAATAATTTTATATCTTTTTTAATTTTATGCAACACAACAAACACATTGACTATTAGGGGCATAAAATTTTAAAAAAAAAAAAAAAACGTACATCGCTTTCACCTCGATTCCCTTCTTTTCGCCTTTTCTCTCTCTTATCTTCTTTCTCTACGTCTTTCTCTTTTCTCCCTTCTTTCTCTACTTCTGTATGTATTTCTTTCTTTCTCTCTCTTTCTGGTTCAAATAATTAAAACACATTTTCTTCTATTCCTTTTTAATACTTCATTCCTTCAAGATGTGGGCGATCAGGGTTCGCCACAGTTTCATTTTCTTTATTATCTGTGAATTGCCAATATTTTTGAGAAAGATAGGGGAGTGCTTTCTCGACAGTTTTGATTTCAGAATCTTCCTCCTCCTTAAGCTCACGTATAACGAGTGGTCAGTTTGGTACCCTTTTTTTTCAGTATACGCAAATTGAAATAATTAGTTGTTTAATGGCAATAGTTAAATTCGCCATTTTCACACGGGATATTTTTTGTCAAATTTCGGATATCGGATTTGGATTGGACACTCAGTGAGGATGAAGCTTACGATAGATAGATAGATAGATAGATAGATAGATAGATACCAAACATATTTTTTTTTTTTAAATTGTCAAAATGTTTATGTTACTATTAAGAGGAAAGACCAAAGTATTTTTTAATTATTTTTTTAATCCTTTCTAGTACGTGCGAAATTTTGGTTAAAATCTTTTTTTTTTACGTCAGTGGTCGACGTAATATTTACGATTGCTCCTTTTTTTTTTTCAAATGAAAAACATTGATTTGGAAATTCTTGCAAAAAGCAAATAATTGTCGGGTTTTAAGGAAACTTTCAGGATTTAATCGCAAATAAATGAAATTCATTTTAAATTTACTTTAGAAAATCTTGGTAAAAAAAATATTTTTTTTACATATGTTACTCTGTTAAGATTTAATTTCCGAATTAAAGTGGTGTTGGGTGTGAGGGCTTACTTAAATTCGTTTTGTTAGTCAAAAGCAGGACTCCTTGGAGAATGTAAATCATTTTTTTCAAACTACTACGCATTTCCCGAAAATCTGCTCCGAATCTTAAAAATAAAAAATGCAATAAAACTATGGCATCATTAGAAAATCTTTTAATTGCTTTAATAAATAAGATTTATTAAAAACACTATTGTCTTCAGAAATAAAAATTGATGAATAATTATCTTTTACAGGAATTACATTCATTTTTTAAAATTTTAATTATAATAATTTATATTATAAATCTTTTAAAATTCTGCATTATTTCAATCTGGTTAGGTAATATTAAGTGAAATCAATTTTTACGAATCAAAGACTGAAAATCTCAATAAAATATTTTTTTTTAAATTTAATTTTTTATGTAAATAAAATATTACGTAACTTAATCCTCTTTGAAAGTATGGTCGAGCATACACAACATAATCAGAAAATAAGGGCGATGACTTATAGTAAATTTAAAGTCAACATTCCTAAAATTAGATTACAGCGAATATTTTCCAACATTTACTGTGTACTTAAAAATTATATAAAAAAAAGCACCCGTTATTTTCTTAAATTATGTTTTAACAGATAAAGTCTCCGTAGAACTACAATAAAGATGTCGACAAATTTTATTTGTTAAGTCATCTACGAGTGACAAGCGACGGTGATAAGCAAGTAATCACCGCTACCATTTGTTTTAAGAATCCATTTCTGTAATTTTTTTTTTTCAAATCAGATTACTTATGCATTAAATCAGCAAATATTCTTAAAATAAAGTTTCAGAAAAAGTATATTTTATTTTTGGAAGATTTTTAAACCGAGAAATAACTTTTGCTGACAAATGTGACAAAATTTGTCAAAAATGGCCGATTTTCTGAAAGCGGCATAAAAGTTGAGATTCCAATCAATATAATTTCAATTTGAAATACACCAGAGTATTTTCCTTATTGAAAATAGTAAATTTAATTATTTAGCTTTGAATTAAAGTTTAAATGAAAGCGTTTTCATTTTTGTAAATTCATTTTAAACCTTAGGTATCGAAAATTTAGTGGAGGTGCCTAAATAGAAGACAGCTTGCTAGCTAGAAAGAAAGAAAAAAAATTAAATTAGATTAATAGAGACACAAATAGAAAGAAAGAAAGAGAGAGAGAAACAATAGATATTAACAGAGATCGATAGATAATGAAGAGACTAAGATAGATAGATAGATAGATAGATAGATAGATAGATAGATAGATATTGACTGAGTTAGACACGAATAGATAGATAGATAGATAGATAGATAGATAGATAGATAGATAGATAGATAGATAAGTATTGACTGAGTTAGATACGAATAGACAGATAGATAGATAAGTATTGACTGAGTTAGATACGAATAGATAGATAGATAGATAAGTATTGACTGAGTTAGATACGAATAGATAGATAGATAGATAGATAAGTATTGACTGAGTTAGATACGAATAGATAGATAGATATTGACTTAGATACGAATAGATAGATAGATAGATAGATAGATATTGACTGAGTTAGATACGAATAGATAGATAGATAGATAGATAGATAGATAGATAGATAGATAGATAGATAGATAGATATTGACTGAGTTAGACACAGATAGATAGATAGATAGATAGATAGATAGATAGATAGATAGATAGATAAGTATTGACTGAGTTAGACACGAATAGATAGATAGATAGATAGATAGATAGATAGATAGATAGATAGATAAGTATTGACTGAGTTAGATACGAATAGATAGATAGATAGATATTGACTGAGTTAGATACGAATAGATAGATAGATAGATAGATAGATAGATAGATAGATAGATAGATAGATAATTATTGACTGAGTTAGATACGAATAGATAGATAGATAGATAGATAGATAGATAGATAGATAGATAGATAGATAGATAGATAGAGTGGGAGATAGTGAATAGACTGAAAGCAGAACCAGGCCGGCCAACGGAAAGAAAAACAATTTCCAAATCAACTTAAGTTATACAACCAACCCAACCAGGTGCACACATTGCTAAGATATGTCCAAGTCCGATAGCAAAAAACTCTGCCTCAATTCACTACACCAACGCGCTTATTGCCTTCAACCAGTAATCCATTTGTCCCAAGCAAAATGCCAATAATTGGTGTGATAGAGAATGTAACGTTTCAACATGAAAACCGAGTCTGAAAATTTAATATCCCGATAGAAAGAGGCGCACGCAATAATTAATTGCTCTTAATTAATTGCATGAGGATAATTGATGCTCCTAATTTATTTCCTTTCATTTTAAATATAAAATATGAAGAAAGACATTGCTAATGCGCAAATCAACATATCAATTTGTATAATCGATCTTCTGCAATATATGACAACTTGGCGTCTTTAATTTTTCTTTACTTGTTATTAGTGTTATTTTATTATTATTTTTTTATTCCATCCGATTCACATCAGAGACACTATATTTTGAAATGTCATAGATTTGAGCAAATGAAACCTATGTGTCTAGGCGAAGACATCACTTTTTTTTTTTTTTTTTATCGGTGTCACCCCAAGCAAGGCAGTAATGCCACTAAAACACAAAGGGGTTACAAGGTGTGGAAGAATTAAGAACAGAAACATTAATGATGAGCAAAAAGAGAAGAGAGTAATCAGGAGGACAATAGATAGCGATTGACATTGCATTTAAATTTTTGCGGATTAAAGTTGGCTGGAAAGCATTGGAGCCGGTACGGAGTTCCGCAAACGAGAAGTGCGAGAAAAGAAAATTAGCATCGAATTTATGCATAGCATACGATGAAATCGAGCCAGCTGAATTTTAAATTGATCTCGACACCAGTCTAATACTGCGCTTAAATTCAAAAACTTTAGGTACCATAGCGAAGAACGATATTTATTCTGAATTATGTTAAATCATGGCACAAGGCCAATATAGGGAATGGGGAAAAGAATGGTCTTCTTCTGTCTGACGTTAAACTTAGCTAGCCAAAAACACATACAAGAATATTCCTTACACCAAAACAACGGATTCTTACTTACCATTCTTACTTTATCCAGTATAATGCCTCAGAAATTCTATGAATTCCTATGAAGTCCCCATGTATACAATTTATTGTTCGTGGGTGGGACTAAAACAACAATTTAAAAACTAACCCTAATGTGTACTCATTTGAACTATTACCATGAAAGTGTTTATAGAAAAAACATAGAGGCAACCTTATGGCAGTAGGAAAGTGATTGAAGCCGAGCTGCCAGATTAGGACCAGTAATATTGCAGATTCTTCTTTGGATCTTATCAATGAGCTTCAGTTAAATAGCAGGGGCACCGGTCCATATGTGGCAGCAATATTCTAAACATGCACGAATGGTAGACTTATAGATATGGAAGAGAAATGATTGAGTGAACCTACTTTCTTGGCAGCTGACCTAGCAATGAATTCAATATAGTCTTTCAACTTCATGTCAGCTGAGAATGGGAACCTGAGGAGTTGCAACGAGTCACTTGGAGGATAGCATCAGCCATATGCTGATAGAAGTCAGCAAAGCATCTCTCAGATGATTAATAGAGAGAAATTTAGTTTTAAAGGCGTTAGCAAGCCATAATTTGCGCCAAGTAACGATGGACTTCAGGTGGTTTTGAACATCGGATGCCATTTTGACCTTGTCGGACTGATAAGCCTTACTATCGAGGCAGGAGTAAATTGTTGGATCCTCAGTGTAGATACCAAGTTGGCAGCTGATGTCACCAGGAAGGTCATTAATGAAAATTAAAACCAAAGTAGAACCAAAGTAGGACCAAGAAGGGGTACCCGCGTTAGTAAAAAAAAAAAAAAAAAAAAAAGATCTAGATAAGTCGACGTTCGGGATAATTTTCAATTCACGATTTCAAAGGAAAGACGGGATCAGTTCAAAAATATGTCCGGAGACACAGTAACTTTTCAGTTTGTGGAGAAGACCTGAATGCTAGACACTGTCAAAGGCTGTCAGCCATCTTTCTCTACGGCGTGATAGACTTTGTCAACAATTATTGTCAATAGATCAGAAGTCGACCTGGAGAAACGAAAGCCATATTGTTTGTCTGAAAAAAGGCCCTGCCATGAGAGATGATGAACCAATTCAACATTGATTAGGGCCTCTAAGATTTTCCCTGAAAGAGGTAGAAGGCTAATAAGTCGATAGTTGAAAGGACCGGACAGCTCACCAGAGTTCTTAAAAACTAGAACAACAGATGATGACTTCAGATGAGGCAGGAAAGAAGGAAATGGCGAGGCATTTGTTATACAGTTTACAGTGAACAGGAGCCATTTCGGGAGCACACTTCTAAATTCCTAGTACAGGGGTACTATCAGTTCCGCATGTTTTATGGAGATCTAGAGATGATAGCAGAAGGGATTATATGCATATCACTCAACAGATTCAGTTCTACAAGGGATGTTCGACAGGGATATTCCGGATGAGTCAAGGAGAATTTACGGGCAAAGCATTCAGTTTTACTGATTGAAGAAGCGAGGACTAGAGACCTTACACTTATTTAATGCACTATTACACAGCCGCTAGTAATCCCGAGTGCTAAAGTTCTCAGAAGCTATGCGATGCCTTTTTCTCATTGCAAAACAGGGACTCGCTCCTTTGAGGACTGGTTTACATTTATTGCGAGCAGCAAACGAATAGGTGCCTGTTGCGACGTGACCCGTCAAGCTGGTATAGACAAAAATAATGTTTCCTGAGTGCTATAACGGCCGAGCACGCTGGTGTGAACCAGGGAGAGGATTGAGGTTTCATCTCGTATTTCCGAGATGGGATGAAAGCTTCCATGCTGGCTTTGACCCAGGAAGAAGCCTCAGTGGTGCAATTTTCAATTAGGAGTTTAAAGATGTCAGTCCAAGGGGCGTCACGGAGAAAATCATGGAATAAGTCCCAATCAGCATGCTGGTAACGGAAAGATGCCTTGTGGTTAGGGAGTTCCTATTTAATAAAGGAATGGAACGAAATATCAATAGCTTCCACAGAGTAGTCGGAATTACCAAGAGGGCAGCGTTATTTAGGTTATTTCGTACGATTTGTATCAGTAAATCATTTTTATCTCCCATAAATTCTCAAGATCTAAAATATTCCTAGCTTTAAATAAACTGCAGGGGTGTGATAAGGTATCTTAAAAAATGAATGGTCCCCTGTACCGTTCTGGTAAGTACATGTCTCCTCTTGGCATACTCTATGTTTACAAGAGCCAGACCAAGCCGGAATTTTGAGCACGGTCATATACAGGGTTATTGAAAGGTGTTGTGGAGTAGCTGAACACCACCACAAGATAGACTAGTCGACGACTGTTTAAACAGCACTCTCTCTCTCTCTCTGTCTCTGTCTCTCTCTCTCTCTCTCTCTCTCTCTCTTACTGAGCGAGAGGAGTCAATTATTAATCGTTACTCTTCTTGTCGACTCTCTGCCTTCGGGCGAAGAGGAACAGGCGAGGCTATGCCGAAGAGAAATCTCGTCTGGGGAGGTAGACGGTTGCCCGACCAGTTGTATGCCGGATCTATGGGGAAATTTTGCCCGAGCGTACGCGCTCGCAAAGCTACACTTTGAAAACTGGCCTTGTGCCACCTCTCGCTTTCTGGGGAGGTCTCGAGTAAATACCGGGGAGTTAACGATTAATCGTTACTCTGCTTATCGACTCTCTGTCTTCGGGCGGAGAGTAACCCCGACGAGGCTAGACCGAAGCAACCCGACCCCGTGTAATTTTTCCACCCTACAACCCGTTTCCCACTGACGAAATGTCGCAAACATCTCGCTGCTCTAGGGTATTTCCATGGAAAGTGTTCAGACGAACTACATTCTCATAGTTCCACCAGTTATAAACTTTACAGCTAAGGCCGAATATGCCACGCCCATTGTAGTGAACCACCCACATTCCCGTCGTATTCTACTGGTGAGATGTAAATTCCAACCGAGCTTCTTCCCACGAACCGCTGCTTTGTGGAACCGACTCCCAAGAGGATGCTTCCCCGATCACTAAAATCATAACCTGTCTAAATCTTAACCGTTATCTTCCCCATATATCCCCATAAACTCTTACTCTGCAATCTTCTACCTCGAGTGGCTCTTGGGCTTTGTACAGAATAAACATAATTTAAAAAAATACACTTTCGCAAATATCATATCATATTTAGAGTTCGATTTAATGTACAAATATTTGGCGAAAGTTAATTAAATTTGATAATGGTGGGAGATTTGCGCATCTATTTCAGCATCTATATGTGTCAAGATGCATTTTTGCCTATACAGTTCGTCGATGTAGTTGTCAAGGAAACCAACAGTGTAAGAAAGAAGCCATAGGCATGTTATTCGGGAAATTGAAATATGCATCCCTTAAATAAGGATTTCCAGTAAATCATGGATTCTGATGAAATTGATGAAATTTCAATAAGGTTTCGCAAAGAATGAGAATACGTTACTGTCCCTTTTCTTGTGGGCATAAAATCGGTTTCGTCTTATAAACTCAGTCAAAGCGTTAATACATATTTTATTTTTTATATTTTCATGTCTTATATATATATATATATATATATATATATATATATATATATATATATATAGGCAGTAATCCGTTGGTATAATCTAGGCGAGTTCTATTAACACAACACAGAATTTGAAATGTTTTAAAATTGACTCACAAAAAAAATGCTCAATGTTTATTTTCATTGAACAGAGTAAATCAGTTTGTAGTGAAACTGATACCATAAACAGTTTGAAAAAATTCCAGCGAATTTTAGACTTAAAATTCGTAGGTGAAAATGGTCATTAACTAAAAGGTATTTTAATTTCAATTGTAAAAATACACACACACACACACACACACATATATATATATATATATATATATATATATATATATATAAGGACTGCTGCCTAACTACACAATATATATATATATATATATATATATATATATGTGTAGTTAGGCAGCAGTCCTTCATTTATACATGTTTCATTAAAGACGACAGACAAAGTACTGTGAGTAAGGTTTTTATTTAATTTTTCTTGTGTTCGAACAAGTGTTTTCTTTTTGGGATACATAGTGTGTAGAAACTAACCTAATGTTCTATAATTCCGAGCGCTTTCGGATATACTTTTAGCCATTATCAAGGATGATTTTATTTTTTTCATTTTAATTGGGTGTGTGTGTTGTATGTATGTTTTTAGTGTTACAGAGATTTTTTATTTTCCAAACACATTTAGCACATCAAGGACACATGGCACAGTGGATAAAGGCGTTGGTTAGATCCAGTGACAGACCCAAAGAAGGTGAGTTCAATTCCTGGTTAAGGCAGTGGAGAACTTTCAGAGGGAAAATTAGCAGGAGATAACTGATAACTGACATCCATCAAACATGGCACGTGGAATTAGAACAGTCTACCCCAGCGATCGAAATAAAGGGTTCAGTTCGAAATTCCAACCACCTGAAGAAGGCCGGAGCGTACAACGGCCGAAACGTTGTGACAGATATGGCGACAAAGATGAGGACAATAGTCCGACTAATGTAAATACTGTACATTTAGCACATTGTAGCCGTGTTCGTATTGTTAAGTGTTGGCTTTTTCTTTTTTATTATTAAGGCTTCCATTATTTTTAATCTTTTTTTTATATATGTTTAAGGGTATTATGTTTGTATTTTCTACTAGTATGTTTCGGATGGAGTCTGGTAAGTTTGTGTGTGTGTTTAAATGGGTTCTAATGGAGCTATGATCAGATAGGCGTAACGTAAGTCGTCCGGATAGGCATGTAGTTGTGTGACCGATGTAATTATTTATGAATTCGAACGCAAGAAAAATTAAATAGAAAGCATAATCGTAGTACCTTGTCTGTCATCTTTAATGAAACACACACACACGCACACGTATGGCTTCTGAAAAATTAATTTCAGTTGAGCTCTCTGGGGAAGAGGTGTGGGTTTGTAAACAGTGACTATTATGGCTGATATAGCGAGACTCTTCGGCAAAAGCGAATTGAGTCACTGTCGGTCACTGTGTGTGTTTATCTAAAAATAAATACGCTAAAATTCATCTTCATCTTCTAAGCCGATGGCTTAGTGGTAGAATCTCCGACTGACACCAATTCAGTCGGGTTTCGATCCTAGCTAGAGCCAACCGGATGTCTAGCCACACTGACGAGCTGTGAAACAGCGAAACAGTCTGTGAGGATGACTTTATATATATATATATATATATATATATATATATATAATTATCGCAATCGAATTAAGTCGACTCCCCATGAAATATTATTACCTGTAGAACAACATTTCCGCCTATTTTGCCAAATTTCACCGCCCATGCCAAATTGAGAGAATAGAAAAGTTCAGAGCAGATAACATTAAAAATATTTTAAAGTGCCATGAAAATAAGTGGATCCGGCGTTTAAAAACACACTATCCAGACCGGTTTAATCATAAATTTAACACTATAAATAGTATTAATATATAACCCCACAAATCAGGACCTACCGACATTTCTCACTCACACAAGACAGACGTGCTTACAGAGGTGTTGAGGCCTCACACTTATGCACACACCCACACGAATATACACACATACACACATCATACTCACTCACTCCCTAATGAGCCAAATAATACACACACACACTTAACAGACACACATCCCCTTTTCAGGAACCAATAAAACTGTCAAAATGATCAAGGGAATTCAGAGCAGCATGAATCCATCCAGCTCTTATCTTAAATAACTACTTAAAAGAGACTGTTTGACCAACACAAGTCCTGACCAAATATCATGTTAAAAAAATTAAAAAAAACAACAAATGAAAACTACAGACAAAAGTTCATTTTCTCCATCAAGACAGTCATTTCTGTAGTTCACTGCTACTAGCAAGAATATTTCCGGGTGAACTAAAACACATAAAACAACATTAGTCAAAAATAATTTTCCCAACTACAAATTTGATAGACAAATAAAATTATTCTTCCAAAAAATACACAACACCAGTAAAAAACAAAATAGCACACAACAAAACATCAACATATTTTACGGTATACGAACAATCATTGAACACCATATTTCTGCTGTAATTCTCGAAAAACATGTAAAATCGAAGACCTCAGTCTTTTTTGTCGCTAATCCAAATAACCCCATGAAATCTAAACTAGCGATAACCAATATAGTGTATCAATTTCACTGCCCGGTCCAAGACTGTGTTTTTTGTCATAAATCAATTACCTATATCTTGAGTAGACGCATCACATGTCATTTATCAGGCCAAAGTGCAATAAAAAACGCCAATCAACCCCAAATCTACAAATACCTTTAAGAAAGATTCTGGTCGAGAACCCTAACATTCTATGTAAAACAAATTGCCAAAAACACCTCAATATAAGAGAGGCCCAGTATAACAAATATCTCTCCCGCACTACCAACCTCACCTTGTTTAACAATGGCAGTGGCGTACTAAAAGTATTTAAATATACAAAGATACATACTCGAAAAGTCCAGTCATACTCAACATGCGAAGGCTCGGAATAAATAAAAACATTTACCGGCCTGAATGTCCGAGAAATTTCATAGAAATATGCATCCCCTGACAAGAATCGAAACGTTATCCTACACGGAATAGTCATATAGCCTGACTTGCTATATCAGTTTAGATACACTTTCGATTTCTGTCGAAATTTTCCATGAAAATTTCTCGGACGTTCTGGCCGGTAAATATTGTTAATACTGTTTATTATAAACAGAGCATTTACTTAAATATTTGTATCTATATAAATAACGTATAAATATAAATATATTAAGATTGTCGAACTTAGTCCATTTCATAATATATATATGCGTGCGTGTGTGTGTATGCCTGTGTGTGTGCGTGTGTGTGTGCCTGTGCGCGTATATGTGTGACATAATATAATAATGTTAGTAACTAATACTCTTAATTAATATACGTAAAATTATATTAGCTAACGTATAGCAAATTTAACAGAATTTTCGCTAAGATTCCAGTTTTAGGCTAGAGTGATAATTATTATTGAATTAGAAATAGGCATAGTATTTAATATATAAATTAAATTTGATCAATCATCACGAACTTATTCTTCATAATTTTCGATCAGCATTGTTTTCTCGCTGCCCTAGACTGACGGCACGCGTAAGGTTGCGATAAAAACCAACAGAAAGTTTGAACATTATGAAAGCGTTCGACAGGGTTTGACATATCGGTTTTCTTTACAAGTTATGTTGTGTTCGGACGAATTGTTGAACTGCTTCAGTCCTTTTTATCAAATACCGAAATGAAACTTATCCTGAATTGCCTCTATTCTAAATCCTTTTGTACTGATACAGTTGCACCACAGAGCTTTAACTAGGACAAAAATGGTATGCACATTTTAATGGCTCCAAAACGAAACTGCTATATTTTAATCATCATAGAGAACCATTTTTTGCCTTCCAACAGCATGGCTGATGCTAACCTCTGAATGAGCCATTCATTACGCCTTCTTGGTTAGTTATATTGAATCATTTGCTGGGCCTGCTGTTAGGACATTTGGTCAAGAATTTTTATCGAGAAAACCCATCTTGGACATTTATGCATCTACCATTTATCTGTGCATTGGATATTCCTGACATCTAGTCTGCTGCCCATGGTATATCTATCAAGTTTCTCGATATAATCCAAAAAAAGTTCTGTAATGTTATAGGTCTTGACCTGGCATCTCGATACCAGTCACTTTTCTACCGCTGTCACGTGGCTTCCATGTGAATTGTTCTAATGAACTTTTCTCCTTGATATCTCGACTGTATGAATTTAAGCGTATACTACTAGATTGGCAATTAGGTGTCACCATTTTACGGTTTAAATAGCTAGATTTAACTGTAAGTTTTATTCCAATAGTTTATTTTCTCGCACTTCTTCCAGTAGCATGGTCGATACTAACCTCCGAATGAGAAACTCATTGAGCCTTCTTGGCATCACGTTTTCCACGGACATGATGTGAATTGAATCAGTTGCTATATCTGCTGCTAGGATAGTTGGTCAACAAGTTTTCTCGAGAAAATATATCTTGCACATATATAATGTTAGAATTTTTGGGTATCTTGGTGTACTAGTGAACCAGCCAAAATGAGCTGACTCATTTTATAGTTCACCAATAGAAGAGTTAACCAATCAGAGGGCTCAAAATGTTGAATGTCACATGTATAAAGGCGGCCATGTTTTTTTTCCGAATATGCACGGCCAGACTTTGATATCGAAAACTGAAGAATTATGGAACAGCTGCTGGAGGTATTGGCGATATAGTCGGATTCAGTAGAGTGTCTGACTCGTGAGTGTTAATCTTTAACGTTGTTTCATTGAACAGATTACGTACTGTGCTGTATTCTATATTCATAGACTGTGATGAACATGGGAAACATATAGATCTATTATTCGTCTGTGCATCGGATATTCTTGCCATATCTGGTCTGCTGTCCATGCAATATATATCGAGATTCTCGATATAATCCAAAGCAGAGTCTGTAATGTTAATGGCCCTGACATGGCATCTCGACTTCAGTCACTTCTCCACCGCAGTCACGTGACTTCCTTCTGTCTATTCTATAAATATTTTCATGCCAATTGTTCTAATGAACTTTCCTCCTTGAGACCTCAACTGTATGAATTTAACTGTAGTACTAGATTGGCAACTGGCACTTCTCGCTTGTGGAACTTCTTTTCTTGTAACCTACGATCTTCAGAAGTTTAAATGCAACCTCAATCACCATCTTCCCTCTTCCTGAACCTTGTACTTTTTTTATCTTTTCTCTTCACTGCCGTTTTTTCTACCAGTAACTGTTGCGTCACAGTGGCTTTATCGCCTTGATTGGGAAGGAAAGATTAATATATTCTTAGATGAAATATATATTCAACCGTTATTTTTTTTTAACTTGATTGTAAAAGCAAACATTTTTTTATGCTTTTGGCAACACGACTGCTTGAAAAATTCATGATGCCGAGTTGATATGGATTACGAGCGTAGTAATTCTAATCAATGTTCTGTTTAGTTGATCACACGTTTATTCAAGATGTTTACTTATTGAATCTGTTTGCGTAATCATAACATCTGGGTAACCACTGATGTAAACAAACGTTCAACAAATAAACGTATACCGAATTAAGAAAAAGATGGAATATATGACATTACAAGATTCTCCCAAAAATAAGAAGAGAAAACCAGATACTGCGGACCAGCGTTCTCATATCTAAAAAGATCAATAAAAATATTTCTTCCCGTATACAACCGATTCTAACTAAACTGGGAAATCTATTAGGCCGTTACATGAATTCATCCATTTTTACCATTTATTGTAATATTTATATTCTGCCTAATCATTCAACAACATATTCCCCTTCATTGATTACGACCTCCAGCCAACGATCCACAAATCGTTCAATGCCACAATAGAAATCAGTAGGTTTTGATTGAGAAATTCACCAAACCACGTTTTAAGCTCAACATCGTTGTTGAACGAAACACCCCTCAAATTGTTAGAAACGACCGAAAAAGGTGATAGTCTGAAGGAGCTAACACAAAATAATATGATGGATGTGGCAGAACTTCCCAAGTGAACTGTTTAATTGCACTGTAGCAATACATAAGGCGATTATCTCCCTTTGGTGGAGATAAGTCTCCCCATACAGTGACGAAAGCGATAGTCAGTTAGTTTGTTCACAGTGGCTACCACATCATGTTAGAGTCTTTTAACAACAGCTAAGGGGCCCAGACTGAGGCTAAATCTACCTCCCCATCAGTCTACAAGTCCTTGGTGCCATTTCCCTTTGAGAATATATATTTCACAGTTATAGAATGAAATTCCAGCTCGCAGCCCTCTATTTGGGAATACCCAATGCCTGGTGTTTCCAGTTCGTAGAATATGCTCTCACTTGATGACATTGAAAAATCTGGCTTCTCCAGGTACAGGAGTATCTCCATATTATATGTAAAACTCTTCTTTTTGTTTCTCCTTACACTCTGCTTTGCGTGTAGATATATGTGATATACTGCTCTCTGCGTGAGGCACATGTATATGTGTATATATAGTTTTGTGTGTGAGAACAAAGCATGTTTACCATTTCTTTTACTTTCAGCCATTCCGTTGCGTCCGTGAAATATCGCTGTTATTATATAACAGATATAATAATGACCATAATGGGGGAAATTCAAAGCGGGTAATAAATATTTCTTCGATAGCTCCTTCCGTTAGAGCATGTTTAGCCAGATGGGGGGATCGATCATTGTCATGTTGAATAATCACATTGTATTACCGGCCAGGTCGTTTTAGCTGAATTGCTTCTTTGGGCCTCTGTTCTTTTCTTCACCATACAGCCTAGCATTGACAGTTTGGTTGTTTTGAAACATTTCATCGCCTTACACAACGCAGATGTCTCGAGCAGCTTTGGAAGCTTTGTGACCTTGATTAAAATGTCATTTTTGTCTAAGGGGTGTCTAATGTCGAATCTCTATATATAAAACAGAGGATGTCTGTGTATCTGTGTGATAGCTTTTCACACGAGATCCATCCAACCGATTTTGATCAAACTTGACACAAAGATTGTACAATGTAAGAGAAAAGTTATGAGCATAAAATATCGATAATCTTTTGAAAATTAATAACCTATAAAGCCAATCAAAAATCAATAAATTCAACTTTTTCCACCGATTTCCTTCAAGCTCGGTATGTAGGTTACTTACATTATGACGAGCTCAACAATATCTCGTTTTTATTTCAACGCCTCTGGGTTTAGCAAAAAACTACGAAAAATGAAAAATTGATTTCAACACAAATCAATTTCAACACATATTTTAAACTAAAAACTCCCTCAATTTTCAAGCAATCTAATACAAAGTTCACTCAATTGTAGCCAACAATAAGTTGATTGGTTAGCAGTCATTCAACTTGATAACTGAGTCCACCAATGTAGTGAAAACCAGCTATTTTTACTGGTTTCTTTCTTATTTTGCGTTGATCATTCAACCAATTTTCATCTAATTTAGCAATTGCTTTATAAATGTATCCTCTTTTACATCCCTGGTAACACATTGATAAATTGAATTTCAAAAGCTCCAAAATAATTGTGGTCTGAAGTGAGTCTTCATGTTGCCTGTTTTACCCGTTCGTGTACTCCGCTAACTTCGATTAAATAAATGCAGACTACTTCTGTTATATCAGTAACTGCATTAATTCAATAGGTTTTTTTTAATGAAAGTACTTTAAAGTAATTGAAGAAGATAGACTCTTGTTTCATCTTAACATGATGCTGTTTTTGCTCCATTCTAATTGAACGCTTTTTCTAATCGACCAGCTGGGTATGGCTGCTGGTCTGAAATAAAATAATGTTCTAAGAAAGAAAAATGCCACGAGAGATCATTCACAGAAGGTCTGAAAAAAAAAAAACGAACGAATATATGGAACAACCTAATGTCAACGACCGAGTACAAAAAAAAAGAAATTAGTCAATCATAATTTATAATACACGATGTTTGGTCATTAACAAAAAGGACAGCACAAGATTTTTTCATTTAAAAATATTTTAAGCATTCTACTATTTTATTTAGGTACTTTTTAGATACTTTGGCTTACTTCCTAAAACTCTTGTCGAAGAAATGTTACAATATTACCAATAATTTTAAAATTTACTATAGTTACCGCTCTTATTTTCTGATTATATCTTGTATCGACATCCGTATTTACAAACCTCATCACGTTAATACACACACAGAATAAGTGAAAATTCTTTTTTAAAATCCTGGGGTTCGCTGAATTGCAGCAAGCTTTTCAATTTATGATTATTAATAATAGTTTTATTGAATAACAATAGCACTTGCTCGCTGCAAATTAATACAGAATTTTAAAAGATTTAAAAGTATAAATTATTCGATTTAAAATTTTTTAAAAAATGAAGAATTTTTTATAAAAATGCATTAATCAACGAATCTTTTTTTCGTAAGAATCCATAGTATCCATAATATATTTTATTCATAAAAACAATTAAAAGCTTTTCTAATTAGATAATTTATTAGTTTTATTGAATCTTGTGTTTCAGCGCAGTTTCTAGCGGTCCTATTTAATCAAAATAAATTTGATGATTTAAATTATCCGAGGATTTGCCGTTGAAACTAATATAAAAATTAAGCTCTACAAAAAAAGTATTTTTCGAAATTTCTTCAAATTAAACGTGTTGGGGTTGGGAGGTAAGAAATATATAAAAAAAAAATACCAAGGATTTCTAATTAAAAGAAAAATTTCAAAAATAATTTCATCCATTTGTAAATACACCCTAAAAATTTCATTAAAATCTGAGAATTATCTGATTTGTGCAAAAATTTCCAAATAATGTTTTTCATCGTAAAAAGACTCTCAAATTCCCTGTACAAATTTATGGTCCTTTCGTTTTCGTCATAAAAACAAGATTTTAAACCAAAATTTCGAAGATTCTAAAACTCTCTCTGTGTAGTACTTTCTTTTTGTCTCTCTACCTCTCTCTCACTATTCGCTAAAATAAGATTTGAACAAAAAGAAAGATTTTAATTCTAAAAGGTCACTTGCAGTTCAGCGGCTTATTTGTCCTCAACACATCTTCAAGTCCCGAAATATGATTTAACCCCTCACTACAACAGCCTTTATCGAAGATAACTGCCCCCAATCCCCTCTCTGTGTCTCACTCTCTTTCTATATCTCTAACTGCCCCTCTCACACTCTGCTTTACTCTCTGTCTCTCCTTCTATTTCTGTCTTCCTTCTCAGTAACTGTGATACCAAGAGTTATACACGCCATACATAAGTACAACTAGTGGATAGTGGCTCGGACTGAGGAATCGGAGAGCCGAGTTCGAATTCCAGTCGAATCTTCTCGCTCTAGCTATGTGTAAATATCAGGACAGATTGGGTTCTATAGCCTTGGATGGCAACTGGTCTAGGAGAAGGACAACTCTGAATTCAAAACCTGCTGGGGGTCGTTTGAGGACCTTGTGGCTCGTAGTTCACCAGGTCTCTGTATTCGGCCCTTCAAAAAGTGTGGATGGTCCTGCACAAAGCCTTCTACATTATAATCAAATCATATGTGCTGGTGTCTGGGCTATCGGTTCCTAGGAACTGACCTGCTTGATCCTCATACGTCGAATACGACGGGAGAGTTCACTATTAAGATATAGATTACTCTTTTATTTATTTCTTCTTTCCTTCCTCCCTTCCTTATTTCCTTCCTTCCTTCCTCCCTTCTTTCCTCCCTTATTTCCTTCCTCTCTTCCTTATTTCCTTTTTTCTTTCTTTCCTTCTTTCCTTCTTTCTTTCCTTCCCTCCTTCCTTCTTTTCTTCCTTCTTTCGTTCTTCTTTCCTTCCTATCTTCCTTCTTTCCTTCTTATTTCCTTCCTTATTTCCTTCCTTCTTTCCTTATTCTTTCCTTCTTTTTTCTTTCTTTTCTTCCTTCCTTCTTTCCTTCCTTATTTCCTTCCTTCTTTCTTTCCTTCCATCCGTTTCTTCCTTCTTTCGTTCCTCTTTCTTTCCTATCTTCCTTCTTTCCTTCTTATTTCCTTCCTTATTTCCTTCCTTCTTTCCTTATTCTTTCCTTCTTTTTTCTTTCTTTTCTTCCTTCTTTCTTTCCTTCCTTATTTCCTTCCTTCTTTCTTTCCTTCCATCCGTTTCTTCCTTCTTTCGTTCCTCTTTCTTTCCTATCTTCCTTCTTTCCTTCTTATTTCCTTCCTTATTTCCTTCCCTCTTTCCTTCTTCTTTGCTTCCTCTCTTCCTTATTTCCTTCCTTCCTTCTTTCCTTCCTCCCTTCTTTCCTCCCTTATTTCCTTCCTCTCTTCCTTATTTCCTTCCTTCCTTTTTTCATTCTTTCCTTCCTTCCTTTTTTCTTTCTTTCCTTCTTTCCTTCCTTCCCTCATTCCTTCTTTTCTTCCTTCTTTCGTTCTTCTTTCTTTCCTATCTTTCTTATTTCCTTCCTTATTTCCTTCCTTCTTTCCTTCTTTCCTTCCATCTTTCCTTCTTCTTTCCTTCCTTTTTTCTTTTTTCCTTCCTTCTTTCCTTCTTTCCTTCCTCCTTTCCTTCCCTCCCTCCTTCATTCCTTCCTTCTTTCGTTCTTCTTTCCTTCCTATCTTCCTTCTTTCCTTCCTTATTTCCTTCCTTCCTTCCTTCTTTCCTTCCCTCCCTCCTTCCTTCTTTTCTTCCTTCATTCTATCATTTCAACTGTTTTTTATTAATATTCTATTTTTGTTGCACCTCACACCAAAAAACAAAAACAAATGCTTTCCTGGTTCTAACTGATTTCTACACTAAATAATCCTTCTTGTGAAAACCGCTTCTATCTTTTAACTTAAAGCAGTGACAATCTTTGACAGTTTTGATTGAGTGATATATATTTTTTACGACTCATCAACCCTTTGTCTGTTATTTAAAGCCAGAAAATATTTTTAGATAATTTTAATGATAATAATGATCTACTGATACAAGTGATACTAATTAACCCATATTGCGGGGAGGTAAGAGAAGAGGGAGATGCATACCTTTCCCAAGAGTATTTCCGCAAAAGAGAATATTGATTTGCGCATAAGCGAATATTGATTTCAGTGTTGGACGTTGATTGGAGTAGAAGAAACAAACTCGGATACTTGTTTAGATAAATGACCAAAAATTTAATTTTATATACATAGTGATAAAAATGTCACTGGTAAGTGGTATACTGTAGCGGGGTGAATTTGCGGTGTATTAGGTATAAAGTGAGAGCGTGAGAAAGGAGTACGCTTAACCCCAGCGGACTGCTTGATAGTTATCGCTTTGTGCTTTCTGATAGAGTCCGTTCATTTACTGTTTACAAGAGGGTCGTTTACAAAGCCTAATGGCCCAAAGCGCAGTAAGGCATGCGTGCGTACGTGAGTGAAGCCTCTCTCTGCTTTCTGTTGGTGTGGGTTCTTATAGCCTATATAAGGGAAAAACACGGACGTAGTTGAAAGCATTTGTGGCAAATGAGATTCACCTCAATAATGGCTACCAGTGTGATGTATTTGTGTTTACTATTTACATTTTTCGGACTGTTGTCTTCATCTTTGTTGCCATATTTATCACAACATTTCGGCCTTCTTCAGGTGGATGGAATATCGAAATGAACCCTTTATTTCGCTCGCTGGGGTAGACTGTTCTAGTTCCAGGTGGCATGTCTAATGGATAGCAGTTATCAGTTATCTCCTGTTAATTCATCTCTCCAAGTTCTCCACTGCCTTAACCAGGTATTGAACTCACACTGTCACTGGATCTAACCAACGGTTTTATCCACTAAGGATACATGGCACAGAAGTATAGACAGATATATATGTTTCTTTTAAAATTCTTTTTTTAGTAAAGTGCGGCGTGTGTGTAACTTAACTAGAGTAAAATAAGTGCCATGTGTGAATCTCGCTTAGGCAATCATGTATATTTTGATACATGACTGACGAGGCAGATTTTTCCCGCAGTAGGTTGTCATTTCTTTCTACGGTAGACCAGTTGCCATCCAAGGCTATAGAACCCGGTTTGTTCTGCTATTTACCCATAGCTGGGGGGAGAAAAAAAAGGATTAATACCTTTCCCAAGAGTATTAGCACGTAAGTGAATGTAATGGATTCGACTGGAATTTGAACTCGGCTCTCTGATTCCTCAATTAGAACCGCTAACCATTACCCCACCGTACATGTTTTCTACATGTGGCCAGTGTAAATGTTTCTTTAATTTGTTACTCGTACTATGTGTAAATTGTGTTTTTTCCCGCTACATGAATATCTAACCTGACTGGAATTAGAACTCAGCACTCCGGTTTCAATTCTGAGTCATTATCTATTTCACCACCCGCACATCGAAAGTTACAGCATTTGTTATTCCCAAGCGGTTATCCATCAAAGTACTGACCAGACTGGACGTTGCTTAACTTCAGTGATCGACGAGAACCGGTGTTTCAACGCGATACGGTCGTAAACCTTCAATTTTGGAAAGATACATGCTACTCTAACGGAGGTTTTTTTTTCGGGCCTGTTTATGCGTTGAGAGATAAACTCATGTGTCTCCTGAAATACCCACAACAAACATGGCAGACTCGGAATGTGAGTCCACGTAAATAAATGTAAGAAAACGACAAGAACCACTATATATGTTCAAACAAATGATGGTGTATTAATAACAAAGTGTTGCAAGTGACAAGGACAAAGATGTGTGTATCAAATGAATGTGAGAACTTTTTGGGTGCAAAATATTTGTAGTGATGAATGTGCGTACGTATGTGTATGTGTGTGCGTGTGTGTGTGTATTTATATATATTGTTCATGCGTTTCCCAAAAGGGAAGCGCGTTTTTCCGCGAGAGACTTACATGTTGCCATGAAAGCGGAAAAAGTGAGAAGTGAGTGATGAAAAATTATAGTAAATATTTATAGTCCAGAGAGCGTCACTAGGAATAGTTTCGAAAATTAGGAGGATGTAACCCTACAGTTTGTTAACTGAGGTAATGCCTCCTGTTGCTACACCTAAGTAAAAGACTACTTTACTCCAAATTAATATCAACATTGCAAACGCTTTCTTCTAACATGCTTTTTTTACTCATTTACTCAATTCTCCAAGCACTACTCTCAAGAACATTACTAATTTGAGAACACAACTAATTTGACCAATTTCAAGACAAAACTATTTTTTCAACCCTGTAATATTTTGTAATTAAAATTCATTTAATTGAGTGAACTCCTCACACTTGAATCTAATCGGAAACTCGAATATTTTTCTTCAATAACTTATATGAGACAATGCTGTCGATGGAAGCGTTTTGCTAATTAAAAAAAAGGACATATAACTCAAATCGATAATAAGGAAAATAAAAATTACCTAAAACAATGAGAAAATTTTATTGTCTATTACAAGCAACATTCAAATATGAATAGCGACATCGTTTCTGACGGGCGTAAAGAAAAATTCAGAGAATGAATCTCGACAGGGTAGTAGGCGTAGTTGTAGTAACAGTAGCGCAGATCGTCATCTCACAGCGGTTCTTTGTTATTTTGCCTTTTCTAATTTTTAAAGTAAGAAGTCATTAAATGTGTAAAATGAATTCCTTGGGCAATCAGGAAAATGGAAGCATCACTTTATGATTTCCATTACTTATTTTTTTTAGATTTATTTTATCAAGGCACGCTGTTTATTTGTATTACTGATATTTCTTTCCTTGCTTCTTTAAGCTCATTTTTTTTCCTTTTTTCCTTCCATACTTTCTTCTTTTCTTCTTGGTATCTTTCTTTCTTTACTTCTTTATTTCTTCGTTTCTTCATTCTTTCTTTCCATCCTTTCTTCCTTGCAGATTCCTTCCTCTCTTCCTTCTTTATTTCCTTCTTTCCTTCTTTCTTTCCTTTTTTCCTTCCTACTTTCCTCTCTACCTTCTTTCCTTCCTTTCTTCCTTCCTGCTTTCCTTCTTCTCTTCCGTCTTTCTTTCCTTCTTTCATTCTTTCTTTCCTTTCTTCCTTCCTTGCTGCTTTCCTTCCTCCCTTCCTTCTTTCCGTCTTTCTTTCATTCCTTCCTCCCTCCCTTCTTACCTCCTTCCTTCCTACTTTCCTTCCTGTCTCCCTTTTTCTTTCCGTCTTTCCTTCTTTCTTTCCTTCCTTTCTTCCTTCCTTCCTGCCTTTCTTCCTCCCTTCCTTCTTTCCTTCTTTCCTTCCTTCCTTCCTTCCTTCCTGCTTTCCTTCCTCCCTTCCTTCTTTCCTTCTTTCTTTCCTTTCTTCTTTCCTTCCTTCCTTCCTTCCTGCTTTCCTTCCTGTCTCCCTTTTTTCTTTCCGTCTTTCTTTCTTTCCTTTCTTCTTTCCTTCCTTCCTTCCTTCCTGCTTTCCTTCCTCCCTTCCTTCTTTCCTTCTTCTTTCCTTTCTTCTTTCCTTCCTTCCTTCCTACTTTCCTTCCTGTCTCCCTTCTTTCTTTCCATCTTTCTTTTCTTTCTTTCTTCCTTCCTTCCTTCTTTCCTTCCTCCCTTCTTTCTTTCCTTCTTTCCTTCCTTTCTTCCTTCCTTCCTGCTTTCCTTCCTCCCTTCCTTCTTACCTTCTTTCCTTCCTTTCTTCCTTCCTTCCTGCCTTTCTTCCTCCCTTCCTTCTTTCCTTCTTTCCTTCCTTTCTTCCTTCTTTCCTTCCTCCCTTCCTTCCTTCTTTCTTTCTTTCCTTTCTTCTTTCCTTCCTTCCTTCCTGCTTTCCTTCCTGTCTCCCTTCTTTCTTATCGTCTTTCTTTCCTTCTTTCCTTTCTTTCTTCCTTCCTTCCTTCTTTCCTTCCTCCCTTCCTTCTTTCCTTCCTTTCTTCCTTCCTTCCTGCCTTTCTTCCTCCCTTCCTTCTTTCCTTCTTTCCTTCCTTTCTTCCTTCCTTCTTTCCTTCTTGCTTTCCTTCCTGTCTTCCTTATTTCCTTCTTTCTTTCCTTCCTTCTTTCTTTTTTTCCTTCCTTCCTTCTTTCCTTCCTGCTTTCCTTTCTGTCCTCCTTCTTTCTTTTCTTCTTTCCTCCCTTTCTTCCTTCCTCGCTCATTTTCATTATTCCTGTTTTGTCTTTTCATTTCGCCTTCCTTTCTTTCTTCCTTCCTTCCTTTCAATTTTCTTTCTTCATAAATTGTTTTTTCTTTCGTTCTTTCTTTTTTATTCATTAATTTTCTTTCGCCTTCCTTCCTTTCTTCCTCACTTTTTGCTTTCTTTCCTTCTTTTAATTTCGCTTTCGTTCGTTCGTTCATCCTTTCCTTCTTTGAATACTTCCTCTCTGCTTCACCCTCCTTCTTTTTTGTCCGTTTTCTTTCTTTCTTTTAATTTTTTCTCTCTATTCCACCTTCATTCCTTCCTCTCCTCCTATTTCCTCTTTTTTTCTTTCCTTCTTTCTTTGTTTCTTTTCTCATTGAGTCAGCAATATTTCTTTCTTTCCATTTTTTCTTTAGTGAATATTTTAGTCTGTCTTTTTATTCATTTCTTATTCTTTTCGCTTTTTATTACTCTATTTCATTCTCCTTCTTCCCTTCTCTCTCCTTATCGTACTGTTTCCTTCTTGCTTCCATTCTTTCTCTTCCCTTTCTTTATCTGATTTCATATTGTCCTCTTTAGCCTTCTCTTTCAATATACCTCCCCTGTCTTCTCTCACGTCTTGTCTTTCCTTTTCTCTCCTTCTCTACTGCCATTGGTCTCTCGCTCATTCCCCTCTCTTTATTCATTATTCATCTGCTTTCTTCTACTTTTCCTCTCTCTTTTTTCTAACTTTCTGTCTCTTTTCTTACTTGTCACTTTCGCTCTCTAATCTATCTATCTATCTATCTATCTATCTATCTCTCTCTCTCTCTCTCTATATATATATATATATATATATATATATATATATATATATATATATACACACACACACACATATATATATATATATATATATATATATATATGAATATGATAAAATATAGTTTAAAGGTATGTTATATTTATGGGTTAAAGTACTCAATATCAGGGATAGAGCGTATGTAAATATAAAAAGTTGACAGAGAAGTCAACGCCCATAGGCGACAGTCTCTTTCATGCTAATCGCAATCGTCATGCTTGACGATTGCGCCGATACATTATTAAGCGAGAAAGAAAGAAAGAAAGAAAGAAAGAAAGAAAGAAAGAAAGAAAGAGACAACGGAAGAATGAAAGGAAAAGAAATCATAGTTTCTAGGAAGGAAGGAAGGAAGGAAGGAACGAACGAACGAACGAACGAACGAAGTCGAACACTATACCGATGTGGTGCTGGTATATATATATATATATATATATATATATATATATATATATATATATATACTAGCAGTAGAGCCCGGCGTTGCCCGGGGATGTAACAGTAAGAGATAGATCAAGTATTGTTTTTGACAAATTGGTCAAACCCAAACTCAAACAAAAACATTGTTTTCAATCGTTATGAGTCTATCGATTGAATAGAATTTTATTATAAACAATTATCTTGTAAATGGAATTTTTTTAAGCATTCTGAATGTAAAAATAAAGAAAAAAGTATACAAGACAATAAGAAACACTACCTGCCAAAAAAAAGTGAAGTTTTGTTGAAATCGGTTGAAAAATGTAGGAAACCCGATCCCATATATAAACGAACACACACACACACACACAAACAACCTGGGTTTTATAATAAGGATAACTCGATATGAGTTGTCCCCCCTTTCATTTTGGCGACAGAATCGTGTTTTATCGTGTTTTCAAATTGATTTCGTGCAAAAACAATTGTGTCTTTCCAATTTTTGGCGCTGTCGGAACCACCGCAAGGTAATTTTACGTAATCCTGTGAAGTTTTGTTGAAATCGGTTGAAAAATGTAGGAAATCCGATACAATATATAAACGTACACACACACACACACACACACACACACACAATCTGTGTTTTATAATAAGTAAGATTTATATATATATATATAGAGAGAGAGAGAGAGATATCTCTGTGTGTGTGTGTGTGTGTGTGTGTGTGTGTTCATTTCCTTTCTTTCTTCTTTATACTTTCTTTATTGTCTATTTTTTTTCTTTCTTGTCTTTTTCTTTTTCATGGTAAAATCTTTTCCAATGCATTTACATAGTAAAATAATTTGCAATGCATTTCCATAGTAAAAGTCTTTTTCGGTTTTTATCATTCTGTTTCTTTTCTGAGGTTTTTCTTTCTTTATTTTTTGGCTTTTTTTCTTTCCTTCTTATATTTTTCTTAGTTTCTTCTTTCATGTCTTTTTCTTTCTTTCTTTTTTCATTCTTTCTTTCATTCTTTCTTTCTTTCTTTCTTTCTTTCTTATCTTCTTTCTTTTTTCCTTTCTTTGTCGCCTTCTCTCTTTTCTTTCTTTCGTTCATTTGTTCTTTCTTTCTTTCTTTCTTTCTTTTTTTCTGCCTGCCTGCCCATCTGTTTGCCTATTGTATGTTTTTAATTATTTCTGTAATTGCATCTTTCTCAGTTTCTTTCTCGTAATATTAAGATTCCAAAAGGAAGAAAAACGTTTAAAACTCAAGGCCTTTTCAAAATCGATAAATCTTCCTCCCTATTTCCCTTCCACTTTCTTTCCCCCCACTCTTTTCCACCTTCTCCTACTCTCTCTCTATCTCTCTCTCTCTCTCTCTATATATATATATATATATATATATATATTTCTAGCTGTATATGTGATTGTTTATTTGTATAATTCACTTTAAATATTTGAACAGAAACATTACGATTTCAAGAGAGATATTATATGGATACGCCCATCACATACATACACACACACATACATACACATACAATATAAATTTCTGACAGGCGCTTTCATTAACGAGGTTATTTTCATTGTCCAATACGACAACGGACCACACAGTGTGCACCACATAAATTCCGACTGCTAAATAGCCAAACAAAATTGAGTGTCAATAAAATCAACAACCCCTAAACTAATTTTCAGCGCATTTTCATAGTAAAATCATACTAAATGCATTTTCATATTGAAATCATTTCAAATGCATTTTCATGGCAAAATCTTTTCCAATGCATTTACATAGTAAAATAATTAGCAATGCATTTTCATAGTAAAATCATTTGCAATGCATTTTCATAGTAAAATCATTTCCAATGTATTTTCATAGTAAAATCATTTCCAATGCATTTCCATAGTAAAATAATTAGCAATGCATTTTCCTAGTAAAATCATTTCCAATGCATTTTCATAGTAAAATCTTTTCCAATGCATTTCCATATTAAAATCATTTGCAATGCATTTTCATAGTAAAATCATTTGCAATGCATTTACATAGTAAAATCATTTGCAATGCATTTTCATAGTAAAATCATTTGTGATGCATTTTCATAGTAAAATCATTTCCAATGCATTTTCATAGTAAAATCATTTGTGATGCATTTTCATAGTAAAATCATTTGCAATAAATTTTCATAGTAAAATCTTTTCCAATGCTTTTACATAATAAAATCATTTGCAATGCATTTTCATAGTAAAATCATTTGCAATGCATTTCCATAGTAAAATCATTTGCAATGCATTTTCATAGTAAAATCATTTGCAATGCTTTTCCATAGTAAAATCATTTGCAATGCATTTTCATAGTAAAATCATTTGCAATGCATTTCATAGTAAAATATTTACAATTATAATCGTAATATATTTTTTATTATAAGACTGTTTACAATGCATTTTTATAATAAAATAATTCCTAGTTTTCTTGTCGTAGGGTAATGCTTGTCAAGGCTTTCCATTATTCTTACGTAGCGTGTTATATCGTCACTATTTGCCCCGACAGAATTCGACATTATACAAGTCAACAAGGATTGACAAGCGATCAAATATTTTATTTTCAAAGCAGCTAATACGTCCGTTAAGAAAAGTGTATGGGTGTCATTAATGATTACTATGCCTTTCGCTTAGCCAAGATTGACAGATGGCCATGTTTATCAAGTAATTGTTTACCGCTAATTTAGTGTGACAGGAAAAGCGATGTCATTCATTTGGTCTTCCAGGTTTAACCTTTCTTAAACTGAAGACAAATTAATTGCCAAAGTGTCGTCCAAGATTCTGTCTATTTCTTTACTGTTACTGCATTTCTTCTGATCAGTTCGTACATTTGCTACCTGAAATTGTTATAAATATTTATAAATTCAAATTTACTTTCAATGGAGGATAACGTGCCTTACCGTTTTCCATTGATATAAGTCACTTTTGTTTTCATCAGTAATTTATCCTGTCCCCATGTCAATGACTTTTCTCTCTTATTTATTTACTGCGGACTGTTGTAAGTGATAACTGACATATCAGTTATGTAATGGCTTTTTCTGTGAAAATAATTCTTTCTTTTTTTTCTTGCCGTCTTTATCTGTATGTCTGTCTGTCTGTCTTTCTTTTTCCTTCTTTCTTTCTTTCTTTCTTTCTTTCTTTCTTTCGTTCTATGTCTGACTGTTTCTCAGCCTTTCTTTTTCTGATTGTTTCTCTTCCCGTCTTTCTTTCTATCTTTTTCACTGTTTTCTTTCTTTTTTATTGCTGGCTTTGTCTGTTTGCCTTTCTTTCTTTCTTTCTTTCTTTCTTTCTTTCTTTCTTTCTTTCTTTCTTTCTTTGTACGTTTGTCTGTCATTCCTTATGTCTTTCCAGCTGTACGGCTTTCATTTTTCTTTCTTTTTCGCTGCTTTTGACTGTTTCTTTCTTTCTTTCTTTCTTTATTTATTTATTTATTTCTATGTCTATTTCTTATTCTTTTTCCCACTGTCTTTCTTGCTTTCTTTCTTTCTTTCTTCCCTTTTCTTTCTTTCTTTCTTTCTTTCTTTCTTTCTTTCTTTCTTTCTTTCTATGTCTATTTCTTTTTCTCTTTCCCACTGTCTTTCTTTCTTTCTTTCTTTCTACGTCTCATTCTCTTTCTCTTTCCCACTGTCTTCCTTGCTTGCTTGCTTTCTTTCTTTCTTCCTTCCCTTTTCCTTCTTTCTTTCTTTCTTTCTTTCTTTCTTTCTTTCTTTCTTTCTTTCTTTCCATCTGTGTGCCTATTGTATGTTTTTAATTATTTCTGTAATTCTATCTTTCTCAGTTTCTTTCTTTCTCACTATCTCTCCATCTCCTTCTCTGTTAATACGGGTCGAGCAAGATAAAGTACAAATAGTGATAAGAAGAGACGTAAAGAGACGAAGATGTGGTTTTACCGACAAATGTTGATAATAACATGGCCAGAACATGTGTCCAATGATGAAGTCTTAAGGATAATAATACGAGGAAAGAAGTCCTAGAGAATTTAACACTAAAAGGATATAATGAAAGGAAGAAAAACAGGAAAACATTGATTAAACTACGAGAGTCGGCTGAAAAGTTCGTAGGCTGACTAAGATGGGGGGTTGCTACAGCTTTGAAATCTTGCATGCATTAGTTTCGACCCTTTTTATTACCAAATGCATTATTTTTTTAGGTAAAGTGATATCTGTCTGTTCAAAGATCACTTCCAAATTAACTAAAGCCTTGTGCAAATTAAATGAAACAAGACGTATAATTCCGTTATTATTTACTCTTTTTTTCATATTTTCCCAATGAAACATGACCCAGTGCACATGTTAGTACTTTGTATGTCCATTCCACGAGGACGTTCCTTGCAGATTGGATTTAAATCAAAAGAATTTCCAGGCCAGCCTACAGTACCTTGATTTACTCACTGGTAAAGCTTGCCAGTGTATTCGTGTAGCGTTACAATTTTTGTACGCTTCCTTGGAGTAACGTCTATCACAGACAATATCCGTAGGACAACTAATCGACAGTCGAGACAATAGTGTCAGGGGGTGATAAAAATATGATGCAATCACAGATGACGCAATATTTTTCGAGGCCAAACAAATTTCATCATACACCCAGAAAATAGATTCATATTACTCTACACCACTGCAAATGACCTAATCTGAGGAAAAAATAGAAATCGATTACAGTCTGTCACTCCAGTGGGTCTAAAACTGAGCTTATGGTGAAAGGAAGGAAACTAAAGCAGTTATTTTAATTAATTTCCACAAGGGTGTAGTAGCGACTGCTCTTGGGCTGGGTTTACCTTTCAAGGATATTCATGGTTATATTGGCGCTACATTAGGGGGTGAGGTTCCAGGTTTATAAACAGCACAAATGCTGAATTTAGGAAGTGAAGGGAGAGTCTTGAACAAGGCCCAAGGTGCTGAACTTCCTGTAACTTCCACATGGTGATAGATGACAAGAGATTGACTATAAACGAAATAGATAATTCTATTAGCATATCACGTGAAAGTGTTGAGAATATTTTGCGCTATGGACTATGAGAAAAAAGAGATATGGTTACCTGCCCTTGGCAGTTTAAAGTTAGCCAGGCAGCTTACAGTTGCTGATTGTTCCGCTTTTTTACCTCTTTTTGAAGAACACTCGCTAGTGGTAAGTCCTACGAAACGAACATTTGCAGAATCAGCCAGCTTTACACTGTTATCACTACAGAGTCCGTAAATGGCGAAAACATCGATTCTTCTTAAGCAGATAAGTTTGGTTGCAGAAACTATTAAATTTGCAGGGATTTATTTGTAATATTGTTTAATACAGCTTGTACAAATCAGAGGTCAATTGCGTTCTATTCTTTATCTATTATAACGTCTGCATAACGTGGATCATATATGGGGCCCACTTCAATTCCCCATAATATTTTCAGATGACAGTTGAAAAAGGTCCGGTCAAATTATAGCAGCCATTTTTATCGTAATTATTAAGAATTAAGAATGAAAAAAACTTTACATTCTACAAGTTCAAAAATAAAACCTATTCTAGCGTATTAAAATGACCTATTGCGAAGCCATAAAATTTTTTTAATTGTACGTAATTTACCTGGGAATTTTTGCCTAAGCCACAAATCAAAAAAAAATCAACCCTTTGCTAACCATAAACTGTCTGTTATAGCAAAATATGTTCACTATTTACCATCCAAAAAATATTTTAAAAAAAGTTTATTACATATCATGAGAAATAGGAGAGAGATTATCTGCCCTTGGCAGTTTAAAGTTAGCCAATCAGCTAACAGTTGCTGATTGGTGCGCTTTTGTACCTCTTCGTGAAGAACACTCACTCTTTGTAAGGCCTACGAAATAAACACTTGCAGAACCAGCCATCTCTACACCGTTATCACAATAGAGTCCGTAGATGGAGAAAAAAATGACTCTTCTTCAGCAGATTAGTTTGGTCGCAGACACCATTAACATTACAAGGACATATTTGTAATATTGTTTAATACAACTTGTATGAATTAGAAGTCAGTCGCTTTCTATTCTTTGTTTTTTACATCGTCTGCATCCACCACGTGAGAATCTAATATGAGGCCCACTTCAATTCCTCATAAGACTTGGCATGACGAAGAGTGCCACGTATTCTGTCACCAGATCAAAAAACGCACATTAGGGTAAAATCTGATATTATTTGAGTCATCCGGTTTCCATGAACGTTTCTTAACCCAGGATAAGTGTTGGGTTCATCAATTTGAGCCTGAGACAAAGAGACAATCCATGCAGTGGAAATACTTTTACTCATCTGCACCATAGAATGCCAAGATTGTTTCTACAGGATAGCTTCAGTTTTTTGGGATGCAAATGCATTGTTTTATCTTCAAAAGTTACACACCATCAATATATATCATCTTGCTGAGTCAGTTATGTAAGGCTTTCAAGATCAAACGCCCAAGAAAACTGAAAAAAAACGGTCTTCTTGCATCAGGACAATGCTCAAAGACCCAAGTCCATGGTTTCAATGGTTGCTGCGCGAGACAGTTGCTTTGAAGGGGTTAATCACCTATCCTGCTGATTTGACTATAATCTTTCATCAGCATGAAAAAGCCTTTTGCCTGGAAACCAAGAATCGTAGTGATAGTGACGCCATATCTGATGATGATTATTTTTTGACTAACACAATGAACAGGCTACTTTGAATAAACAGATTTCAGTTTAGCTAGAAATAATGCAGTTATTAATAAGAAGAGTTGAAATTAGTGCCTGCATGATTTCACAGCTCTAGCATCATTCCTTCATAGTCAGCCTATAAACTTTTCAGCCTACCTTCAAACCTAGAAAGAAATAATGCAGTTATTAATAAGAAGAGTTGAAATTAGTGCGTGCATGATTTCACAGGTCTAGCATCACTCCTTCATAGTCAGCCTATAAACTTTTCAGCCTACCTTCAAACCAAGAAAGAAATAATGCAGTTAATAATAAGAAGGGTTGAAATTAGTGCCTGCATGATTTCACAGCTCTAGCATCACTCCTTCATAGTCAGCCTATAAACTTTTCAGCCTACCTTCAAACCTAGAAAGAAATAATGCAGTTAATAATAAGAAGGGTTGAAATTAGTGCCTGCATGATTTCACAGCTCTAGCATCACTCCTTCATAGTCAGCCTATAAACTTTTCAGCCTACCTTCAAACCCAGAAAGAAATAATGCAGTTAATAATAAGAAAGGGTTGAAATTAGTGCCTGCATGATTTCACAGCCTATCTAGCATCACTCCTTCATAGTCAGCCCTATAAACTTTTCAGCCTACCTTCAAACCTAGAAAGAAATAATGCAGTTACTAATAAGAAGGGTTGAAATTAGTGCCTGCATGATTTCACAGCTCTAGCATCACTCCTTCATAGTCAGCCTATAAACTTTTCAGTCTACCTTCAAACCCAGAAAGAAATAATGCAGTTATTAATAAGAAGGGGTTGAAATTAGTGCCTGCATGATTTCACAGCTCTAGCATCACTCCTTCATAGTCAGCCTATAAACTTTTCAGCCTAAACTTCAAAACCCAGAAAGAAATAATGCAGTTATTAATAAGAAGGGTTGAAATTAGTGCCTGCATGATTTCACAGCTCTAGCATCACTCCTTCATAGTCAGCCTATAAACTTTTCAGCCTACCTTCAAACCTAGAAAGAAATAATGCAGTTACTAATAAGAAGGGTTGAAATTAGTGCCTGCATGATTTCACAGCTCTAGCATCACTCCTTCATAGTCAGCCTATAAACTTTTCAGCCTACCTTCAAACCTAGAAAGAAATAATGCAGTTATTAATAAGAAGGGTTGAAATTAGTGCCTGCATCATTTCACAGCTCTAGCATCACTCCTTCATAGTCAGCCTATAAACTTTTCAGCCTACCTTCAAACCTAGAAAGAAATAATGCAGTTACTAATAAGAAGGGTTGAAATTAGTGCCTGCATGATTTCACAGCTCTAGCATCACTCCTTCATAGTCAGCCTATAAACTTTTCAGCCCCACCTTCAAACCTAGAAAGAAATAATGCAGTTAATAATAAGAAGGGTTGAAATTAGTGCCTGCATGATTTCACAGCTCTAGCATCACTCCTTCATAGTCAGCCTATAAACTTTTCAGCCTAACTTCAAACCTAGAAAGAAATAATGCAGTTACTAATAAGAAGGGTTGAAATTAGTGCCTGCATGATTTCACAGCTCTAGCATCACCCTTCATAGTCATCCTATAAACTTTTTCAGCCTACCTTCAAACCTAAACTTTTTCAGAAAGAAATAATGCAGTTATAAGAAGGGTTGAAATTAAGCCTGCATGATTTCACAGCTCTAGCATCACCCCTTCATAGTCAGCCTATAAACTTTTCAGCCTTAAACCTAGAAAGAAATAATGCAGTTATTAATAAGAAGGGTTGAAATTAGTGCCTGCATGATTTCACAGCTCTAGCATCACTCCTTCATAGTCAGCCTATAAACTTTTCAGCCTACCTTCAAACCTAGAAAGAAATAATGCAGTTATTAATAAGAAGGGTTGAAATTAGTGCCTGCATGATTTCACAGCTCTAGCATCACTCCTTCATAGTCAGCCTATAAACTTTTCAGCCTACCTTCAAACCTAGAAAGAAATAATGCAGTTATTAATAAGAAGGGTTGAAATTAGTGCCTGCATGATTTCACAGCTCTAGCATCACTCCTTCATAGTCAGCCTATAAACTTTTCAGCCTACCTTCAAACCTAGAAAGAAATAATGCAGTTACTAATAAGAAGGGTTGAAATTAGTGCCTGCATGATTTCACAGCTCTAGCATCACTCCTTCATAGTCAGCCTATAAACTTTTCAGCCTACCTTCAAACCTAGAAAGAAATAATGCAGTTACTAATAAGAAGGGGTTGAAATTAGTGCCTGCATGATTTCACAGCTCTAGCATCACTCCTTCATAGTCAGCCTATAAACTTTTTCAGCCTACCTTCAAACCTAGAAAGAAATAATGCAGTTATTAATAAGAAGGGTTGAAATTAGTGCCTGCATGATTTCACAGCTCTAGCATCACTCCTTCATAGTCAGCCCATATAAACTTTTCAGCCTACCTTCAAACCTAGAAAGAAATAATGCAGTTAATAATAAGAAGGTTGAAATTAATGCCTGCATGATTTCACATCTAGCATCACTCCTTCATAGTCAGCCTATAAACTTTTCAGCCTAACTTCAAACCTAGAAAGAAATAATGCAGTTACTAATAAGAAGGGTTGAAATTAGTGCCTGCATGATTTCACAGCTCTAGCATCACTCCTTCATAGTCAGCCTATAAACTTTTTCAGCCTACCTTCAAACCTAGAAAGAAATAATGCAGTTAATAATAAGAAGGGTTGAAATTAGTGCCTGCATGATTTCACAGCTCTAGCATCACTCCTTCATAGTCAGCCTATAAACTTTTTCAGCCCCTATAAACTTCAAACCTAGAAAGAAATAATGCAGTTATTAATAAGAAGGGTTGAAATTAGTGCCTGCATGATTTCACAGCTCTAGCATCACCTATAAACTTTTCTTCATAGTCAGCCTATAAACTTTTTCAGCCCTACCTTCAAACCTAGAAAGAAATAATGCAGTTATTAATAAGAAGGGTTGAAATTAGTGCCTGCATGATTTCACAGCTCTAGCATCACTCCTTCATAGTCAGCCTATAAACTTTTCAGCCTACCTTCAAACCTAGAAAGAAATAATGCAGTTATTAATAAGAAGGGTTGAAATTAGTGCCTGCATGATTTCACAGCTCTAGCATCACTCCTTCATAGTCAGCCTATAAACTTTTCAGCCTACCTTCAAACCTAGAAAGAAATAATGCAGTTAATAATAAGAAGGGTTGAAATTAGTGCCTGCATGATTTCACAGCTCTAGCATCACTCCTTCATAGTCAGCCTATAAACTTTTCAGCCTACCTTCAAACCTAGAAAGAAATAATGCAGTTACTAATAAGAAGGGTTGAAATTAGTGCCTGCATGATTTCACAGCTCTAGCATCACTCCTTCATAGTCAGCCCTATAAACTTTTTCAGCCTACCTTCAAACCTAGAAAGAAATAATGCAGTTATTAATAAGAAGGGTTGAAATTAGTGCCTGCATGATTTCACAGCTCTAGCATCACTCCTTCATAGTCAGCCTATAAACTTTTCAGCCTACCTTCAAACCTAGAAAAGAAATAATGCAGTTACTAATAAGAAGGGTTGAAATTAGTGCCTGCATGATTTCACAGCTCTAGCATCACTCCTTCATAGTCAGCCTATAAACTTTTTCAGCCTACCTTTCAAACCTAGAAAGAAATAATGCAGTTAATAATAAGAAGGGTTGAAATTAGTGCCTGCATGATTTCACAGCTCTAGCATCACTCCTTCATAGTCAGCCTATGAACTTTTCAGCCTACCTTCAAACCTAGAAATAAATAATGCAGTTAATAATAAGAAGGGTTGAAATTAGTGCCTGCATGATTTCACAGCTCTAGCATCACCCTTCATAGTCAGCCTATGAACTTTCAGCCTCCTTCAAACCTAGAAAGAAAATAATGCAGTTAATAATAAGAAGGGTTGAAATTAGTGCCTGCAAACTTTTCAGCCTTCATAGTCAGTGATTCAAACCTTCAAACCTAGAAAGAAATAAATGCAGTTAATAATAAGAAGGGGTTGAAATTAGTGCCTGCATGATTTCACAGCTCTAGCATCACTCCTTCATAGTCAGCCTATGAACTTTTCAGCCTACCTTCAAACCTAGAAAGAAATAATGCAGTTAATAATAAGAAGGGTTGAAATTAGTTCCTGCATGATTTCACAGCTCTAGCATCACTCCTTCATAGTCAGCCTATAAACCTTTCAGCCTACCTTCAAACCTAGAAAGAAATAATGCAGTTATTAATAAGAAGGGTTGAAATTAGTGCCTGCATGATTTCACAGCTCTAGCATCACTCCTTCATAGTCAGCCTATAAACTTTTCAGCCTACCTTCAAACCTAGAAAGAAATAATGCAGTTATTAATAAGAAGGGTTGAAATTAGTTCCTGCATGATTTCACAGCTCTAGCATCACTCCTTCATAGTCAGCCTATAAACTTTTTCAGCCTACCTTCAAACCTAGAAAGAAATAATGCAGTTATTAATAAGAAGGGTTGAAATTAGTGCCTGCATGATTTCACAGCTCTAGCATCACTCCTTCATAGTCAGCCTATAAACTTTTCAGCCCTACCTTCAAACCTAGAAAGAAATAATGCAGTTATTAATAAGAAGGGTTGAAATTAGTGCCTGCATGATTTCACAGCTCTAGCATCACTCCTTCATAGTCAGCCTATAAACCTTTTCCAGCCTACCTTCAAACCTAGAAAGAAATAATGCAGTTATTAATAAGAAGGGTTGAAATTAGTGCCTGCATGATTTCACAGCTCTAGCATCACTCCTTCATAGTCAGCCCATAAACTTTCCAGCCTACCTTCAAACCTAGAAAGAAATAATGCAGTGATTAATAAGAAGGGTTGAAATTAGTGCCTGCATGATTTCACAGCTCTAGCATCACTCCTTCATAGTCAGCCTATAAACTTTCCAGCCTACCTTCAAACCTAGAAAAGAAATAATGCAGTTATTAATAAGAAGGGTTGAAATTAGTGCCTGCATGATTTCACAGCTCTAGCATCACTTCTTCATAGTCAGCCTATAAACTTTCCAGCCTACCTTCAAACCTAGAAAGAAATAATGCAGTGATTAATAAGAAGGGTTGAAATTAGTGCCTGCATGATTTCACAGCTCTAGCATCACTTCTTCATAGTCAGCCTATAAACTTTCCAGCCTACCTTCAAACCTAGAAAAAGAAATAATGCAGTGATTAATAAGAAGGGTTGAAATTAGTGCCTGCATGATTTCACAGCTCTAGCATCACTTCTTCATAGTCAGCCTATAAACTTTCCAGCCTACCTTCAAACCTAGAAAGAAATAATGCAGTTATTAATAAGAAGGGTTGAAATTAGTGCCTGCATGATTTCACAGCTCTCTAGCATCACTTCTTCATAGTCAGCCTATAAACTTTCCAGCCTACCTTCAAACCTAGAAAGAAATAATGCAGTGATTAATAAGAAGGGTTGAAATTAGTGCCTGCATGATTTCACAGCTCTAGCATCACTTCTTCATAGTCAGCCTATAAACTTTCCAGCCTACCTTCAAACCTAGAAAAGAAATAATGCAGTGATTAATAAGAAGGGTTGAAATTAGTGCCTGCATGATTTCACAGCTCTAGCATCACTTCTTCATAGTCAGCCTATAAACTTTCCAGCCTACCTTCAAACCTAGAAAGAAATAATGCAGTTATTAATAAGAAGGGTTGAAATTAGTGCCTGCATGATTTCACAGCTCTAGCATCACTCCTTCATAGTCAGCCTATAAACTTTTCAGCCTACCTTCAAACCTAGAAAGAAATAATGCAGTGATTAATAAGAAGGTTGAAATTAGTGCCTGCATGATTTCACAGCTCTAGCATCACTTCTTCATAGTCAGCCTATAAACTTTCCAGCCTACCTTCAAACCTAGAAAAGAAATAATGCAGTTATTAATAAGAAGGGTTGAAATTAGTGCCTGCATGATTTCACAGCTCTAGCATCACTTCTTCATAGTCAGCCTATAAACTTTTCCAGCCTACCTTCAAACCTAAACTTTCTTTTCTCAAAGAAATAATGCAGTGATTAATAAGAAGGGTTGAAATTAGTGCCTGCATGATTTCACAGCTCTAGCATCACTTCTTCATAGTCAGCCTATAAACTTTTCAGCCTACCTTCAAACCTAGAAAGAAATAATGCAGTGATTAATAAGAAGGGTTGAAATTAGTGCCTGCATGATTTCACAGCTCTAGCATCACTTCTTCATAGTCAGCCTATAAACTTTCCAGCCTACCTTCAAACCTAGAAAGAAATAATGCAGTTATTAATAAGAAGGGTTGAAATTAGTGCCTGCATGATTTCACAGCTCTAGCATCACTTCTTCATAGTCAGCCTATAAACTTTCCAGCCTACCTTCAAACCTAGAAAGAAATAATGCATGAACTTTTCAGTGAAAGAAATATTAATAAGAAGGGTTTGAAATTAGTGCCTGCATGATTTCACAGCTCTAGCATCACTTCTTCATAGTCAGCCTATAAACTTTCCAGCCTACCTTCAAACCTAGAAAGAAATAATGCAGTTATTAATAAGAAGGGTTGAAATTAGTGCCTGCATGATTTCACAGCTCTAGCATCACTTCTTCATAGTCAGCCTATAAACTTTCCAGCCTACCTTTCAAACCTAGAAAGAAATAATGCAGTTATTAATAAGAAGGGTTGAAATTAGTGCCTGCATGATTTCACAGCTCTAGCATCACTTCTTCATAGTCAGCCTATAAACTTTCAGCCTACCTTCAAACCTAGAAAGAAATAATGCAGTTATTAATAAGAAGGGTTGAAATTAGTGCCTGCATGATTTCACAGCTCTAGCATCACTTCTTCATAGTCAGCCTATAAACTTTCCAGCCTACCTTCAAACCTAGAAAGAAATAATGCAGTTATTAATAAGAAGGGTTGAAATTAGTGCCTGCATGATTTCACAGCTCTAGCATCACTTCTTCATAGTCAGCCTATAAACTTTTCAGCCTACCTTCAAACCTAGAAAAAGAAATAATGCAGTTATTAATAAGAAGGGTTGAAATTAGTGCCTGCATGATTTCACAGCTCTAGCATCACTCCTTCATAGTCAGCCTATAAACTTTCCAGCCTACCTTTCAAACCTAGAAAAAGAAATAATGCAAGTGATTAATAAGAAGGGTTGAAATTAGTGCCTGCATGATTTCACAGCTCTAGCATCACTTCTTCATAGTCAGCCTATAAACTTTCCAGCCTACCTTCAAACCTAGAAAGAAATAATGCAGTTATTAATAAGAAGGGTTGAAATTAGTGCCTGCATGATTTCACAGCTCCTAGCATCACCCTTCATAGTCAGCCTATAAACTTTTCAGCCTACCTTCAAACCTAGAAAAGAAATAATGCAGTTATTAATAAGAAGGGTTGAAATTAGTGCCTGCATGATTTCACAGCTCTAGCATCACTTCTTCATAGTCAGCCTATAAACTTTTCAGCCTACCTTCAAACCTAGAAAGAAATAATGCAGTTATTAATAAGAAGGGTTGAAATTAGTGCCTGCATGATTTCACAGCTCTAGCATCACTCCTTCATAGTCAGCCCTATAAACTTTTCAGCCTACCTTCAAACCTAGAAAGAAATAATGCAGTGATTAATAAGAAGGGTTGAAATTAGTGCCTGCATGATTTCACAGCTCTAGCATCACTAATGCTTCATAGTCAGCCTATAAACTTTCCAGCCTACCTTCAAACCTAGAAAGAAATAATGCAGTTATTAATAAGAAGGGTTGAAATTAGTGCCTGCATGATTTCACAGCTCTAGCATCACTTCTTCATAGTCAGCCTATAAACTTTCCAGCCTACCTTCAAACCTAGAAAAGAAATAATGCAGTTATTAATAAGAAGGGTTGAAATTAGTGCCTGCATGATTTCACAGCTCTAGCATCACTTCTTCATAGTCAGCCTATAAACTTTCCAGCCTACCTTCAAACCTAGAAAAAGAAATAATGCAGTTATTAATAAGAAGGGTTGAAATTAGTGCCTGCATGATTTCACAGCTCTAGCATCACTTCTTCATAGTCAGCCTATAAACTTTTCAGCCTACCTTCAAACCTAGAAAGAAATAATGCAGTTATTAATAAGAAGGGTTGAAATTAGTGCCTGCATGATTTCACAGCTCTAGCATCACACAGGTCCACCTTCATAGTCAGCCTATAAACTTTCCAGCCTACCTTCAAACCTAGAAAGAAATAATGCAGTTATTAATAAGAAGGTTGAAATTAGTGCCTGCATGATTTCACAGCTCTAGCATCACTTCTTCATAGTCAGCCTATAAACTTTTCAGCCTACCTTCAAACCTAGAAAGAAATAATGCAGTGATTAATAAGAAGGGTTGAAATTAGTGCCTGCATGATTTCATAGTCAGCTCTAGCATCAAACTTCCTTCATAGTCAGCCTATAAACTTTCCAGCCTACCTTCAAACCTAGAAAGAAATAATGCAGTTATTAATAAGAAGAAGGTTGAAATTAGTGCCTGCATGATTTCACAGCTCTAGCATCACTTCTTCATAGTCAGCCTATAAACTTTCCAGCCTACCTTCAAACCTAGAAAGAAATAATGCAGTTATTAATAAGAAGGGTTGAAATTAGTGCCTGCATGATTTCACAGCTCTAGCATCACTCCTTCATAGTCAGCCTATAAACTTTTCAGCCTACCTTCAAACCTAGAAAGAAATAATGCAGTGATTAATAAGAAGGGTTGAAATTAGTGCCTGCATGATTTCACAGCTCTAGCATCACTTCTTCATAGTCAGCCTATAAACTTTCCAGCCTACCTTCAAACCTAGAAAGAAATAATGCAGTTATTAATAAGAAGGGTTGAAATTAGTGACTGCATGATTTCACAGCTCTAGCATCACTTCCTTCATAGTCAGCCTATAAACTTTCCAGCCTACCTTCAAACCTAGAAAGAAATAATGCAGTTATTAATAAGAAGGGTTGAAATTAGTGCCTGCATGATTTCACACAGCTCTAGCATCACTTCTTCATAGTCAGCCTATAAACTTTCCAGCCTACCTTCAAACCTAGAAAGAAATAATGCAGTTATTAATAAGAAGGTTGAAATTAGTGCATGCATGATTTCACAGCTCTAGCATCACTCCTTCATAGTCAGCCTATAAACTTTTCAGCCTACCTTCAAACCTAGAAAGAAATAATGCAGTTATTAATAAGAAGGGTTGAAATTAGTGCCTGCATGATTTCACAGCTCTAGCATCACTTCTTCATAGTCAGCCTATAAACTTTTCTGCCTACCTTCAAACCTAGAAAGAAATAATGCAGTTATTAATAAGAAGGGTTGAAATTAGTGCCTGCATGATTTCACAGCTCTAGCATCACTTATTCATAGTCAGCCTATAAACTTTCCAGCCTACCTTCAAACCTAGAAAGAAATAATGCAGTTATTAATAAGAAGGGTTGAAATTAGTGCCTGCATGATTTCACAGCTCTAGCATCACTCCTTCATAGCCAGCCTATAAACTTTTCCAGCCTACCTTCAAACCTAGAAAGAAATAATGCAGTGATTAATAAGAAGGGTTGAAATTAGTGCCTGCATGATTTCACAGCTCTAGCATCACTTCTTCATAGTCAGCCTATAAACTTTCCAGCCTACCTTCAAACCTAGAAAGAAATAATGCAGTTATTAATAAGAAGGGTTGAAATTAGTGCCTGCATGATTTCACAGCTCTAGCATCACTCCTTCATAGTCAGCCTATAAACTTTCCAGCCTACCTTCAAACCTAGAAAGAAATAATGCAGTTATTAATAAGAAGGGTTGAAATTAGTTCCTGCATGATTTCACAGCTCTAGCATCACTTCTTCATAGTCAGCCTATAAACTTTCCAGCCTACCTTCAAACCTAGAAAGAAATAATGCAGTTATTAATAAGAAGGGTTGAAATTAGTGCCTGCATGATTTCACAGCTCTAGCATCACTCCTTCATAGTCAGCCTATAAACTTTTCAGCCTACCTTCAAACCTAGAAAGAAATAATGCATTGATTAATAAGAAGGGTTGAAATTAGTGCCTGCATGATTTCACAGCTCTAGCATCACTTTCATAGTCAGCCTATAAACTTTCCAGCCTACCTTCAAACCTAGAAAGAAATAATGCAGTTATTAATAAGAAGGGTTGAAATTAGTGCCTGCATGATTTCACAGCTCTAGCATCACTTCTTCATAGTCAGCCTATAAACTTTTCTGCCTACCTTCAAACCTAGAAAACCAAGAAATAATGCAGTTATTAATAAGAAGGGGATGAAATTAGTGCCTGCATGATTTCACAGCTCTAGCATCACTCCTTCATAGCCAGCCTATAAACTTTTCAGCCTACCTTCAAACCTAGAAAGAAATAATGCAGTGATTAATAAGAAGGGTTGAAATTAGTGCCTGCATGATTTCACAGCTCTAGCATCACTTTTCTTTCATAGTCAGCCTATAAACTTTCCAGCCTACCTTCAAACCTAGAAAGAAATAATGCAGTTATTAATAAGAAGGGTTGAAATTAGTGCCTGCATGATTTCACACAGCTCTAGCATCACTCCTTCATAGTCAGCCTATAAACTTTTCAGCCTACCTTCAAACCTAGAAAGAAATAATGCAGTTATTAATAAGAAGGGTTGAAATTAGTGCCTGCATGATTTCACAGCTCTAGCATTTCAGCATCACTCCTTCATAGTCAGCCTATAAACTTTTCAGCCTACCTTCAAACCTAGAAAGAAATAATGCAGTTATTAATAAGAAGACTTGAAATTAGTGCCTGCATGATTTCACAGCTCTAGCATCACTCCTTCATAGTCAGCCTATAAACTTTTCAGCCTACCTTCAAACCTAGAAAGAAATAATGCAGTTATTAATAAGAAGGGTTGAAATTAGTGCCTGCATGATTTCACAGCTCTAGCATCACTCCTTCATAGTCAGCCTATAAACTTTCCAGCTACCTTCAAACCTAGAAAGAAATAATGCAGTTATTAATAAGAAGGGTTGAAATTAGTGCCTGCATGATTTCACAGCTCTAGCATCACTCCTTCATAGTCAGCCTATAAACTTTCCAGCTACCTTCAAACCTAGAAAGAAATAATGCAGTTATTATTAAGAAGGGTGAAATTAGTGCCTGCATGATTTCACAGCTCTAGCATCACTCCTTCATAGTCAGCCTATAAACTTTTCAGCCTACCTTCAAACCTAGAAAGAAATAATGCAGTTATTAATAAGAAGGGTTGAAATTAGTGCCTGCATGATTTCACAGCTCTAGCATCACTCCTTCATAGTCAGCCTATAAACTTTTCAGCCTACCTTCAAACCTAGAAAGAAATAATGCAGTTATTAATAAGAAGGGTTGAAATTAGTGCCTGCATGATTTCATAGTCAGCTCTAGCATCACTCCTTCATAGTCAGCCTATAAACTTTTCAGCCTACCTTCAAACCTAGAAAGAAATAATGCAGTTATTAATAAGAAGGGTTGAAATTAGTGCCTGCATGATTTCACAGCTCTAGCATCACTCCTTCTTTCCAGCCTACCTTCAAACCTAGAAAGAAATCAGCCTATAAACTTTTCAACCTACCTTCAAACCTAGAAAGAAATAATGCAGTTATTAATAAGAAGGGTTGAAATTAGTGCCTGCATGATTTCAAAGCTCTAGCATCACTCCTTCATAGTCAGCCTATAAACTTTTCAGCCTACCTTCAAACCTAGAAAGAAATAATGCAGTTATTAATAAGAAGGGTTGAAATTAGTGCCTGCATGATTTCACAGCTCTAGCATCACCCTTCATAGTCAGCCTATAAACTTTCCAGCTACCTTCAAACCTAGAAAGAAATAATGCAGTTATTAATAAGAAGGGATGAAATTAGTGCCTGCATGATTTCACAGCTCTAGCATCACTCCTTCATAGTCAGCCTATAAACTTTTCCAGCCTACCTTCAAACCCTAGAAAGAAATAATGCAGTTATTAATAAGAAGGGTTGAAATTAGTGCCTGCATGATTTCACAGCTCTAGCATTACTCCTTCATAGTCAGCCTATAAACTTTCCAGCTACCTTCAAACCTAGAAAACCTAGAAATAATGCAGTTATTAATAAGAAGGGGTTGAAATTAGTGCCTGCATGATTTCACAGCTCTAGCATCACTCCTTCATAGTCAGCCTATAAAATTAGCTTTTCAGCCTAGCATCACCTTCAAAACCTAGAAACCTAGAAAGAAATAATGCAGTTATTAATAAGAAGGGTTGAAATTAGTGCCTGCATGATTTCACAGCTCTAGCATCACTCCTTCATAGTCAGCCTATAAACTTTTTTCAGCCTACCTTCAAACCTAGAGTCAGAAATAATGCAGTTATTAATAAGAAGGGGTTGAAATTAGTGCCTGCATGATTTCACAGCCTATCTAGCATCACCCTTCATAGTCAGCCTATAAACTTTCCAGCCTACCTTCAAACCTAGAAAGAAATAATGCAGTTATTAATAAGAAGGGTTGAAATTAGTGCCTGCATGATTTCACAGCTCTAGCATCACTCCTTCATAGTCAGCCTATAAACTTTTCAGCCTACCTTCAAACCTAGAAAGAAATAATGCAGTTATTAATAAGAAGGGTTGAAATTAGTGCCTGCATGATTTCACAGCTCTAGCATCACTCCTTCATAGTCAGCCTATAAACTTTCCAGCCTACCTTCAAACCTAGAAAGAAATAATGCAGTTATTAATAAGAAGGGTTGAAATTAGTGCCTGCATGATTTCACAGCTCTAGCATCACTCCTTCATAGTCAGCCTATAAACTTTCCAGCCTACCTTCAAACCTAGAAAGAAATAATGCAGTTATTAATAAGAAGGGCTGAAATTATGCCTGCATGATTTCACAGCCCTAGCATCACTCCTTCATAGTCAGCCTATAAACTGTCTTCAGCCTAGCCTTCAAACCTAGAAAGAAATAATGCAGTTATTAATAAGAAGGGTTGAAATTAGTGCCTGCATGATTTCACAGTCAGCTAGCATCACTCCTTCACAGTCAGCCTATAAACTTTTCAGCCTACCTTCAAACCTAGAAAGAAATAATGCAGTTATTAATAAGAAGGGTTGAAATTAGTGCCTGCATGATTTCACAGCTCTAGCATCACTCCTTCATAGTCAGCCTATAAACTTTTCAGCCTACCTTCAAACCTAGAAAGAAATAATGCAGTTATTAATAAGAAGGGTTGAAATTAGTGCCTGCATCATTTCACAGCTCTAGCATCACTCCTTCATAGTCAGCCTATAAACTTTTCAGCCTACCTTCAAAAACCTAGAAAGAAATAATGCAGTTATTAATAAGAAGGGTTGAAATTAGTGCCTGCATGATTTCAAAGATCTAGCATCACTCCTTCATAGTCAGCCTATAAACTTTTCAGCCCACCTTCAAACCTAGAAAGAAATAATGCAGTTATTAATAAGAAGGGTTGAAATTAGTGCCTGCATGATTTCACAGCTCTAGCATCACTCCTTCATAGTCAGCCTATAAACTTTCCAGCCTACCTTCAAACCTAGAAAGAAATAATGCAGTTATTAATAAGAAGGGTTGAAATTAGTGCCTGCATGATTTCACAGCTCTAGCATCACTCCTTCATAGTCAGCCTATAAACTTTTCCAGCCTACCTTCAAACCTAGAAAGAAATAATGCAGTTATTAATAAGAAGGGTTGAAATTAGTGCCTGCATGATTTCACAGCTCTAGCATCACCCTTCATAGTCAGCCTATAAACTTTTCAGCCTACCTTCAAACCTAGAAAGAAATAATGCAGTTATTAATAAGGGGTTGAAATCAGTGCCTGCATGATTTCAAAGATCTAGCATCACTTCTTCATAGTCAGCCTATAAACTTTTCAGCCTACCTTCAAACCTAGAAAGAAATAATGCAGTTATTAATAAGAAGGGTTGAAATTAGTGCCTGCATGATTTCAAAGATCTAGCATCACTCCTTCATAGTCAGCCTATAAACTTTTCAGCCTACCTTCAAACCTAGAAAGAAATAATGCAGTTATTAATAAGAAGGGTTGAAATTAGTGCCTGCATTATTTCACAGCTCTAGCATCACTCCTTCAGAGTCAGCCTATAAATTTTTCAGCCTACCTTCAAACCTAGAAAGAAATAATGCAGTTATTAATAAGATGGGTTGAAATTAGTGCCTGCATGATTTCAAAGATCTAGCATCACTTCTTCATAATCAGCCTATAAACTTTTCAGCCTATCTTCAAACCTAGAAAGAAATAATGCAGTTATTAATAAGAAGACTTGAAATTAGTGCCTGCATGATTTCACAGCTCTAGCATCACTCCTTCATATTCATCCTATAAACTTTTCAGCCTACCTTCAAACCTAGAAAGAAATAATGCAGTTATTAATAAGAAGGGTTGAAATTAGTGCCTGCATCATTTCACAGCTCTAGCATCACTCCTTCAGAGTCAGCCTATAAACTTTTCAGCCTACCTTCAAACCAAGAAAGAAATAATGCAGTTATTCATAAGAAGGGTTGAAATTAGTGCCTGCATGATTTCACAGCTCTAGCATCATTCCTTCATAGTCAGCCTATAAACTTTTCAGCCTACCTTCAAACCTAGAAAGAAATAATGCAGTGATTAATAAGAAGGGTTGAAATTAGTGCCTGCATGATTTCAAAGATCTAGCATCACTCCTTCATAGTCAGCCTATAAACTTTTCAGCCTACCTTCAAACCTAGAAAGAAATAATGCAGTTATTAATAAGAAGGGTTGAAATTAGTGCCTGCATGATTTCACAGCTCTAGCATCACTCCTTCATAGTCAGCCTATAAACTTTTCAGCCTACCTTCAAACCTAGAAAGAAATAATGCAGTTATTAATAAGAAGGGTTGAAATTAGTGCCTGCATGATTTCACAGCTCTAGCATCACTTCTTCATAGTCAGCCTATAAACTTTTCAGCCTACCTTCAAACCTAGAAAGAAATAATGCAGTTATTAATAAGAAGGGTTGAAATTAGTGCCTGCATGATTTCAAAGATCTAGCATCACTCCTTCATAGTCAGCCTATAAACTTTTCAGCCTACCTTCAAACCTAGAAAGAAATAATGCAGTTATTAATAAGAAGACTTGAAATTAGTGCCTGCATGATTTCACAGCTCTAGCATCACTCCTTCATATTCATCCTATAAACTTTTCAGCCTACCTTCAAACCTAGAAAGAAATAATGCAGTTATTAATAAGAAGGGTTGAAATTAGTGCCTGCATGATTTCAAAGATCTAGCATCACTCCTTCATAGTCCGCCTATAAACTTTTCAGCCTACCTTCAAACCTAGAAAGAAATAATGCAGTTATTAATAAGAAGGGTTGAAATTAGTGCCTGCATGATTTCAAAGATCTAGCATCACTCCTTCATAGTCAGCCTATAAACTTTTCAGCCTACCTTCAAACCTAGAAAGAAATAATGCAGTTATTAATAAGAAGGGTTGAAATTAGTGCCTGCATCATTTCACAGCTCTAGCATCACTCCTTCAGAGTCAGCCTATAAACTTTTCAGCCTACCTTCAAACCAAGAAAGAAATAATGCAGTTATTCATAAGAAGGGTTGAAATTAGTGCCTGCATGATTTCACAGCTCTAGCATCATTCCTTCATAGTCAGCCTATAAACTTTTCAGCCTACCTTCAAACCTAGAAAGAAATGATGCAGTGATTAATAAGAAGGGTTGAAATTAGTGCCTGCATGATTTCAAAGATCTAGCATCACTCCTTCATAGTCAGCCTATAAACTTTTCAGCCTACCTTCAAACCTAGAAAGAAATAATGCAGTTATTAATAAGAAGGGTTGAAATTAGTGCCTGCATGATTTCACAGCTCTAGCATCACTCCTTCATAGTCAGCCTATAAACTTTTCAGCCTACCTTCAAACCTAGAAAGAAATAATGCAGTTATTAATAAGAAGGGTTGAAATTAGTGCCTGCATGATTTCACAGCTCTAGCATCACTCCTTCATAGTCAGCCTATAAACTTTTCAGCCTACCTTCAAACCTAAGAAATAATGCAAAATAATGCAGTTTAATAAGAAGGGTTGAAATTAGTGCCTGCATGATTTCACAGCTCTAGCATCACTCCTTCATAGTCAGCCTATAAACTTTTCAGCCTACCTTCAAACCTAGAAAGAAATAATGCAGTTATTAATAAGAAGGGTTGAAATTAGTGCCTGCATGATTTCACAGCTCTAGCATCACTCCTTCATAGTCAGCCTATAAACTTTTCAGCCTACCTTCAAACCTAGAAAGAAATAATGCAGTTATTAATAAGAAGGGTTGAAATTAGTGCCTGCATGATTTCACAGCTCTAGCATCACTCCTTCATAGTCAGCCTATAAACTTTTCAGCCTACCTTCAAACCTAGAAAAGAAATAATGCAGTTATTAATAAGAAGGGTTGAAATTAGTGCCTGCATGATTTCAAAGCTCTAGCATCACTCCTTCATAGTCAGCCTATAAACTTTTCAGCCTACCTTCAAACCTAGAAAGAAATAATGCAGTTATTAATAAGAAGGGTTGAAATTAGTGCCTGCATGATTTCACAGCTCTAGCATCACTCCTTCATAGTCAGCCTATAAACTTTTCAGCCTACCTTCAAACCTAGAAAGAAATAATGCAGTTATTAATAAGAAGGGTTGAAATTAGTGCCTGCATGATTTCAAAGATCTAGCATCACTCCTTCATAATCAGCCTATAAACTTTTCAGCCTACCTTCAAACCCTGAAAGTAATAATGCAGTTATTAATAAGAAGGGTTGAAATTAGTGCCTGCATGATTTCACAGTTCTAGCATCACTCCTTCATAGTCAGCCTATGAACTTTTCAGCCTACCTTCAAACCTGGAAAGAAATAATGCAGTTATTAATAAGAAGAGTTGGAATTAGTGCCTGCATGATTTCACAGCTCTAGCATCACTCCTTCATAGTCAGTCTATAAACTTTTCAGCCTACTCTCCTATTTAAGGGGTTTGTGTGAATGGATTGTAGAACTGGAATCAATAAAAATGGTGAAGAATCATAGTTACTTAGTGCATCAAAATAACGTAGTGGAGAGCCGTCTTATACTTTTCTTACCTTAGTTTCGATTCCTGGAATATTCCAAGAATATTCAGGTGATATTATCATCAGCCAATTATTACCATCAACCAACCAATATTTGAAATTCGGCCTGGGCGACGCTCGAAATTCTCTCGCAACATTTTATCCCAGAAGGAAAACAATATTCTTTTTTGCCACACACCACACATTCTACTCAATACTCCTGTGGGAAGGTCTCATAATATGAGATTAGATGAATGCACAAATTACAATGACCTTTAAGTTGCACGTTTCAAGAGGCGGGAGAAGAATATATCTTACTGTTAAATGTTTTCATACCAAAAAGGCTCTGGATGTTTCTTCATATAGCAGAACTGATGAAGTAATTGAATACCAGGTATCAGAAAAGATTCAAATTATCACATACGTCATAAAAATGGCTAAAACAATTTATTCTCATTACTAAATTGAAAATGTTAAGGAGTCAATTCTTTCGTCATAATTTCAGATGCTAATTTTACAGTCTTTATTATTTACATTACTTGGACTGTTATCCTCGTTACCATATAACCAACGTTTTCTTTGTACGCTGCGGCCTTCTTCATGTGACTGGAATTTCGAACCACACCCTTTATTTCGCCCACCGGGCTTAGATTGTTCTAGTACCACGTGACATGCCTCTTCTGAGTGGTCCTTTAACTCACCTTTCCAAGTTTTTGGTTCACAACTGCTGTGGCATGGTATTGAACTCACAACGCTTTGATTCTAGTCACTGAATCTAAAACAACGTCCAGTGGGCCATGTGTCATTGAGGACATCTATGTATGAATTTGTTTGTGAATAGTGCAATGAAGAATAGAATAATGGTCCAAATAATGTAAATGATGCAAGTAATCATAATACCTCATCTCAGAGATATAGACTGAGTTTTATATTACTTATTTTCTCCAAATGATTTTTATATAGTTTTTATTTTAGCCAAAAACCAACAGGTAATTGTTATATAGTCTTTATATTATAAGATTTCTGTATAGTTATTATTTTTGCTTTTTTTTTTTTTTTTTTTTTCAAATATGCGCAGTTGATTTTATATAGTCTTTATTTTCGCCAACAATCTATATGTGATTCATATACGGTCATTATATTTGCTATATACTTCAAATGATTTTATATGGTGTTTATTTTCGCCAACAAACTATATATGATTCATATACGGTCTTTATATTCGCTATATTCTTCAAATGATTTTATATAGTGTTTATTTTCGCCAACAAACTATATATGATTCATATACGGTATTTATATTCGCTATATTTTTCAAATGATTTTATATAGTGTTTATTTGCGCCAACAATCTATATGTGATTCATATACGCTCTTTATATTCGCTATATTCTTCAAATGATTTTATATAGTGTTTATTTGCGCCAACAATCTATATGTGATTCATATACGCTCTTTATATTCGCTATATTCTTCAAATGGTTTTATATAGTGTTTATTTTCGCCAACAAACTATATATGATTCATATACGGTCTTTATATTCGCTATATTCTTCAAATGATTTTATATAGTCTTTATTTTCACCAACAAACTATATATGATTCATATACGGTCTTTATATTCGCTATATTCTTCAAATGATTTTATATAGTGTTTATTTTCGTCAACAAACTATATATGATTCATATACGGTCTTTATATTCGCTATATTCTTCAAATGATTTTATATAGTGTTTATTTTCGCCAACAAACTATATATGATTCATATACGGTCTTTATATTCGCTATATTCTTCAAATGATTTTATATAGTCTTTATTTTCGCCAACAAACTATATATGATTCATATACGGTCTTTATATTCGCTATATTCTTCAAATGATTTTATATAGTCTTTATTTTCGCCAACAAACTATATGTGATTCATATACGGTCTTTATATTCGCTACATTCTTCAAATGATTTTATATAGTCTTTATTTTCGCGAACAATGTACAGGTGATTAATATACAGTCTTTATATTTGCTATGTTTGAGTGATTTTATATAGTCGTTATTTAATTTTTTTAGGCACAATTTTAAATTTTATATAGTCGTTATTTAATTTTTTTATATGTTATTCTGCTTTCACAGTTGATTACGTGGTAGATATTAGTGAGCTTTTGTACATATATACATATATATATATAATTGATTCCGAGATGCAGTAATATGTATGTTTTATGTTGTAGTTTTGTTGAAGTTATATTTTGGAATACCGTTTGATTTCATTCAGAAATTGTAGAATATTTTATGGGCTAATGTCATGAAAGAGTTCTTTCATGTTCTTTGTTTTTGTTTCTATGGATTATTTAATTCCGAAATCTAAATATTTTGTACATTATTTTATTCTTTCAGGGTAAATTATGGTTCTTAAATATATATTTTATAGATCATAAAATATATTGTTGGTAATTTTACTATATAAATATGTATTTTATATTTCTTTAATACATGGTCATTAGTAAAAGAATGAGCCAGAAATGCGATTTGCATGTCGGGAACACTAGTGTTATGTAGTGTACGAAAGGTTTTTCTTCCTCCGTATGAGTTCGAATCCCTCGTCGCCAAGTTCTTATGTAGTGGTTTCACAGTGGAGGCTTGTAATTGCACTAAGTCGGTCCTAAAATAGGTTCGACGTACAAAACGTTAGGAACTTGATATAATAGTTAATGACGGAGTAATCTAGTTGTGGTGGCTGATACTTTAATATCCGACTGTCGTCCGACATCGACTGACTGATCAGTTCACTGAGCGACTGACTTGTTACTCTTACTAATCCTACTTATTATAGGTGGGAGAGTCTATTAACTATAGAATAGGTGTGTTCCACTATAACAACTAGAATCAAGCAGCCGTAGAAGTTTCAATATCTGGGAAGCGTTTTGACAGATGACGGTAAATGCGACACTGAAGTCCGTAGAAGTATTGGGATGGCCAAGGACACATCTCAAAAGCTGGTCAGAGTATTGCGTGACAGGAGGATTTCTTTGGTAACAAAGAAAAGAATACTGAACTGTTACATGACATCTGTCATTCTTTACGGCAGCGAATGTTGGACGATTTCCTCAAAGACGAAGAAGAGACTCGAGGCGACGGGGATGTGGTTCTACAGAAGGATGCTAAGGATTTCATGGATCGAGCGTGTAAAGAAGATGAAAACAAGGAGGAGGCATATAGTTAAAATCAGGAAGAGGCAGCTGAAGTTTCTGGGACACATAATGAGGAAGGAGGGCCTGGAGAATTTGATACTCGCGGGTCGAATAGAGGGAAAGAGAGACAAGTGAAAACAACGCGTGACTTACTTAGCGGGATTATGCAGGTGGATGACAGAACGTTTTCAGGGGGTGGGAAGCAGAGGGAAGGAACTAGTTGAATGCTGCAAGGGATAGGAGGAGGTAGAGAGCCATGATCCCCTACGCCATGAAAGAACATGGCACATAAAAAGAAAAAAAGTGTTGCAGTGATTGTAATTTAGCTATAAAATGTATTGTTGGTCATTTTATTACAAAAATCTACTTTTGATTGGGGATTAACTACTTGTCCAAAGCTGTGGCCCTAACAGGTGCTACCACCCTGAATCAGGGTGAACCTGGGAACAACAGCAAATAAGAGGTGGTTTCATGCACCACAAAACCTCCAATCTCCCGATCAGAGGTCTTGCTGACGGATGTAGTTTATCGTCATACCCAGGACACGACAGACAGATCTCTCTCTCTCTCTCTCTCTCTCTCTCTCTCTCTCTCTCTCTCTCTAATTCATCTGATTTTCGGAACGCTGACGTCTTAACCACTCGGCCTCTGTCCATAATATTTTATAATTTGAGTTTGTAAAAATTCATAAGCATTAAAAAATATTTCAAAAAGTCTAATCAAAAATAAATTCTAAATTATATGTTTCGATTGATCTGATTTGTTTTTCCAGGTTATTTAAAGCCAGAAAACATTTTAGATTTTAAGAAGTTTGGAAGATAATAATGATTTTTATAGATACAAATATTATACTAATTAACCCATAACTGAGGAGAAGACGTTGCTTCATACTTTTTCCAAATCGAATATAACCAACCCTGCTGAGATTAGAACTCAGTTCTACAATTTTCTCCCAGTTTACAGAAATCTAATATTCCCAAACGATCACGCATCTAGGTACTGACCAGGCTTGGTGTTGCTTAACTTCAGTGATCGTTCGAGAATCGGTATTTGGTTAAATGAATAATAAGAGTAAAACTTGTCCTTCTTTTACGTGATGTACCTTTTTAGGGTCTGGACGATCATGGCTTCGTACAATGTCCTATTCTTTGTGGCACTAAGCTGTCGCTGCGATAAGAGTGGTTAGCTAACCTGTAGGTCGAAATTGTTCCTATCGAACGGCCGTAGAATTATTTGTGTCAACGACCAGCTAAATCGAAATAGTGCCTCTTCATATTGGAGAAAACAACGTGATACCTTGCTATCATTTCCAACTAGATGCCTTTCCGATATATATTTCTTGATATTTCTTAGAACAACGATAATTGCTGAGGGTTAGTAAAATTAGTTAATTCTTGTCACCTATCGATTAAAAATGCCTTTGTTTTTTGACCTAAGTATAGATCTTCATTCCAGTAAAGCTACAAGGCCCTCTGAGAAAGCCGACAGTTGACAGCTGTCCAAAATTTGTTGGAAGTAAATATTTACCTCTGAGGTATCCAACAATCTGCTTTTGTCACAATGTTTTGCAGCAAATATAGTCGCCAGCCTCCCTCCAGACGTTACAGGGGGCCATGGGAAAACTGTCACCATTTTATAATTTTAATTTCGCGTACGCGCGTCATTTGTTTTTGATTTTGTCGACTGTACAGTATAGTAGAGCCAGTTAAACAGTGGGCGAAAAAGAGCACCATGACGCAATTTACTCCACCAGAAATTTGGTAATTTGGTTTAATCGCTGAGAATGTAATACGTAGCATTTGTAAATTGACCTGTGCTTATAGCAGACCGAAAAATACAATAAATGAAAGCATGAAGAAAGGATTAACAGTAAGAAAAACATAAGTTAGTGCAACTGTGGTGGATATTTAATTTTAAATAATATCGTCTATGAATTCTCAAAAACTAATAATCAAAAACAACAACAATTTTTTATGTTGGCCACATAAACACAACATATTCTCGTAGGTTGACTTGTCACATTTCTCAAAACATTGTGCAATTCGTGCAGATATCGAACAGCACATCAGAAACAACCAAAATACAATTGTCAACATTAGAAAAGGCCTAACCGCAAAGAAATTCTCACTATCCCGATATTCAACATCTTATGAAAAATGGAAAAACATAATAAAAAATTAGACAGATAGTTTGTTCGTTGAATTCAACGAACTAGACGAGATATACCTAGATAAGAGCAGTGGGACAAGAATAGTGTAGACCCGTAGATAAAATAAAGGGGTCAGTTCAGAAATTTCCTTTAGGCTATCCAGATCGATAAACACCTGGGGAGGGCCGGAGAGCACAAGAATATCTTCTAATACAGCATTTTCTGATACAAATGAATTTATTATAAAAATGCATTGGAAATGATTTTTATTATGAAAATGCATTGGAAATGATTTTTAATGTGAAAATGCATTGGAAATGATTTTTATTCTGAAAATGCAATGGAAATGATTTTACTATGAAAATGCATTGGAAATGATTTTTGATATGAAAATGTGTTGGAGATGATTTTTATTATGAAAATACATTGGAAATGATTTTTTTTTTTTTGAAAATACATTGGAAATGATTTTTTTTTTTTTAAATACATTGGAAATGATTTTTAATATGAAAATGAATTGGAAACAATTTTTATTATGAAAATGCAATGGAAATGATTTTTCTATGAAAATGCATTGGAAATGATTTTTAATATGAAAATGAATTGGAAACAATTTTTATTATGAAAATGCAATGGAAATGATTTTTCTTTGAAAATGCATTGGAAATGATTTTTTTATATGAAAATGAATTGGAAATGATTTTTATTATGAAAATGCATTGGGTATGATTTTCCTATGAAAATGCATTGGAATTGATCTTTCTTTGAAAATGCATTGGATATGATTTTCCTATGATCATTGGAATTGATTTTTAATATGCAAATGCATTGGAAATGATTTTCCTATAAAAATGCATTGGAAATGATTTTACTATAAAAATGCATTGGAAATGATTTTACTATAAAAATGCATTGGAAATGATTTTACTATGAAAATGCATTAAAATTATTTTTACTAGGAAAATTCATTGTAAACGTTGTGATAACACAATAAAGATGAGCTCAATACTCGGAATATAAATAGTGCAAATAATTAACAAACCTTATTAATATTTATGTTTGTTATTTTATGGAACAGTCATTTAACTTGAAGTGCTATACAATTTACCTACAGAAGAAGCGTCTAATTAGCAAGGTCGAATAACTGCTTTTAAACTTCCCCTGATTTAAATGTTGTTAATACTGTTTATTATAAACAAAGCATTTACTTAAGTATTTGTATTCTTAAAAATAACATATAAGCAATAAATATATAAATCTTTCATAAATATGTCGTCATTTGTTTACGTTAAGTTACGCTTCGGGGATAGACGCTTCCGTCTAAGCCTTTTTCTGGTTAATGTAAATTTCCTTTATACTAAGATACATAAAAACATTACAAGTTTTAAAAAAAAATCTCTTAGTATAAAGGAAATTTACATTAACCAGAAAAAGGCTTAGCGTCTATCTTTTTAAATTTAGATTTTTTAATGTAACTATAACAGCGAAAACATTTCGATTTCATTTTTGCCTTGAAAAAGTCAGAAGATGAAACCCGTCGACAAAATCTAAGATTTTTTTCCAATTGTCATTTTATAGTAATTTGTCTTGTCCACAGAATTGATCTGGGAATTTAACTATATATATATATATATATATATATATATATATATATATATATATATATATATATATCCATTGATAAAACCAATACTAATCTGAAGTCCTCTCGAATGATGAAACGCGTAACTTGTTATGTTTTTATGTATCAAAGTATTTTTTTTTTTGTATATTTGCCCGTGTTTAGATAGGTCGAATATTTTGCAGACGAGCCTGGATTTGTAAACGACTTCAAATCATGAGGTAACTAAGTACACAATGCCAAGCGTCCTTGTGTGTGTAAAGAGATGATGCTAGCCAGCTGTATGAAAGAATCAACCACAGTGTTGTATCAGAAGATGGAATCAGCAGAATAAATGAAACGACGATTACTAAATATAAACGCTTCTTAAAAAAAATATTATTGATTCAGCTCTGAGATTTGCCGAGAAATAGTCCAAGAGAAATCGTGGTAGCAGAAGAACAAACTAATTACTGTCACCTTGCTTCAGCAATGACCAACGGCTTCTGTGGATACGTTCGCGTTTATTTGGGTATGTCTGCGTATAAGCGCGCCGGCACCCGCTCGTACGTGTGTGTGTGCACTTTTATTGATTCAATGTTACTTAAAGACGGAATAAATCACTATAAATCTGATTGACTGATAGAATAAAAAAAAGGACACACAGACACACATATGCTCGCACACACACACACACACACACAAAAAAAACACATATTTCTCTAAACGTTATTTTTAGTGGATACACGTAAATGAGCCGACCACTTATTTTATCTTAGTCCTGGGTATGACGATAAACTACATCCAGCAGCAAGGCCGCTGATCAGAAGATTTTAGGTTTTGAAGAGCGTGGTACCATCTCTTAATTGCTGTTACTCCCAAATCCACCCTGACCCGGGGTGGTAGCACCTGTTAGGATCGCAGCTATGAGAAAATAGTAAACAAAAACAAAATATTATGAAATATATTTTTATAGTCAATATAATATATATTTATATAAAAATACCAACAATACATATTTATAGTAAAATGACCAACAATATATTTTATTTGTAGTTGAAGGCATACAATTACGGTCAAAATGTATTCAGTTGAAGCCATAAAATTGTATTCAAAATACTTAAATTTCGGCATTAATTAACCCATAGAGGTGTTGATATACCGCTAAACAAACACAACAGACCAAACCAATGAAGATATTTTGATTTCGGCATTAAATAACCCATAGAGGTGTCGATATGCAGCTAAACAAAGACAACCAATCAAACCAACCAAAATATTTAGATTTAGGCATTAAATAACCCATAGAGGTGTCGATATGCCGCTAAACAAAGACAACCAATCAAAATATTTAGATTTAGGCATTAAATAACCCATAGAGGTGTCGATATGCCGCTAAACAAAGACAACCAATCAAAATATTTAGATTTAGGCATTAAATAACCCATAGAGGTGTCGATATGCCGCTAAACAAAGACAACCAATCAAAATATTTAGATTTAGGCATTAAATAACCCATAGAGGTGTCGATATGCTGCTAAACAAAGACAACCAATCAAAATATTTAGATTTAGGCATTAAATAACCCATAGAGGTGTCGATATGCTGCTAAACAAAGACAACCAATCAAAATATTGAGATTTAGGCATTAAATAACCCATAGAGGTGTCGATATGCCGCTAAACAAAGACAACCGACTAAACCAATCAAAATATTTAGATTTCGGCATTAAATACCCATAGAGGTGTTGATATGCCGCTAAACAAAGACAACCAACCAAACCTATCAAAATATTTAGATTTCGGTATTAAATAACCCATAGAGGTGTTGATAT